>JACCGJ010001812.1:175094-205104 GCA_013407085.1 Atriophallophorus winterbourni | reverse complement strand
TCACCTTTTTCTCGTATATATATCTCACGTCTCTCCTTTTCTGTTACAGCTCCTGTATTCCAGTTTTAAAAGATTAAAGCCTATTCTACGGCCTTTGTCTCTTAATATCTCTGAACGTTTGAAATCATATAATACAACAATTTAATCTTCTATGGACAAGGCACTTCGCCCAGATCGCTTTGACGCGGACCCCAATTCTTCAGATGCAGGTAAACGGTGGAAACACTGGCATTTCAATTTTACAAACTATTTGGAATCTCTTAAAGCAAAGAACAAAGACAAATATCAAATACTAGCTAATCTCATTGCAGCAGATGTATTTGAGCATGTCTCCGAATGTGAAAACTACGACACAGCGATCAGTGTTCTTAATGCGCTTTATGTGAAACCCAAGAATGTTGTTTACGCGAGACACCTACTTTGTACATGCAAGCAGGATGTCGTAGAATCGATTGACCAATATTCACAGAAACTAAAGAGACTTGCCAAAGATTGTGCATTTAAAACGGTCACAGCTGATGAGTATCGTGATTAAACAATTCGTGATTCATTTATCCGTGGACTATTATCAAACAATATTCGTCAGCGGTTATTGGAACATGATTCTTTGAGCCTTGATCGTGCTTATACACATGCTCGAACCCTCGCGTCCGCGGAATCTCAATCTATGTCTTACGTTCATTCATACGTACCCACCAATGAGAGTTGTGCGGTACAGCCAAACCCAACGCATTCACTTGATCCAACGGTCACTCACAATTTAGCAGCTGCCACACCGAAATGCTTTTTCTGTGGCTATAATAAACATCCTAGACACAAGTGTCCCGCAAAGGATGCCACATGCAAAAAATTGTAACAAAGTTGGTCATTTTCAACGTGTGTGTAAATCGGCTCCCGTAACGAAACACGTTGCTTCTATCCAATCTGACAGTTATTCACAGCCCTTAATGGCTTCTATGCCCACATCCCTTTCACGTACTGTGATCAAAGTCTCAGTAAACGGTCTCCCCCTCAATGCTCTTATTGACACAGGTAGCTCAGAGAGTTATGTTGCTTCCGAAATTGCTTTTTCGAACCATTAGACTGTGTATCCATCGACGACACAAATAACCATGGCGTCCACAAATCTGTCCAGCCAGACGTCAGGACATTGTTTTGTAAAAATTAAATATCTCAATATTTCTTACGATCATGTCAAACTATCGACCCTTTCTAAACTGTGCTCGGATGTTATCCTCGGCCATGATTTCTTGGTGCAACACAAAGACGTGAGTATAGCATTCGGCGGTAATAAACCTACGCTTTGTCTCTGTTCTCTAAAACCCGCTCGAGTCGAAGTACCAACCCTGTTCGGTACACTTTCATCTGATTGCCATCCCATCGCCACTAAATCTAGACGCTTCTCACCGCCTGATCAACGATTAATCCAAAATGAAATTCGAAGTTTACTCGAGGATAAGATAATAGAAACTTCTTCATCTCCTTGGAGAGCCCAGGTATTGGTAACATCGAGTGAAAATCACAAGCGCAGAATGGTTGTTGACTACAGCCGCACCATCAATCGTTTTACACAGCTCGATGCCTATCCTTTACCACGCATTGACGAAATGATAGAAAAGATTGCTGGTTACAAAATTTTCACCACTTTAGATCTCAAAAGTGCTTATCATCAGATGCCAATTCGTAACGAAGAAAAACAATATACGGCTTTTGAGGCTTGCGGCAACCTATATCAATTTTGTCGTATCCCTTTCGGGGTTACTAATGGTGTGCCTGTTTTCAGCGGATCATTGACAAAATCATAAGCAATGCACACCTGGATGATGTTTTTGCCTACGTAGACAATGTGACCATTTGCGGTCGAAATAAGGAGCAGCATGATAAAAATTACTCACAGTTCTTAAAAGCTGCTAAAGAACATGGACTTACGTTTAATGAAAGTAAATCTATTCTGGCTGAAGATACTATTACCCTTTTGGGTTATCAAGTATCCAAAGGAGTGATCAAACCAGACCCGGAACGGTTTCGCGCTTTACGAGACCTTCCACCCCCCTGCGACAATAAATCACATCAAAGAGTAATCGGCATGTTTGCTTACTACTCACATTGGATTTCGCGATTTTCCGACAAAATCTCTCCATTGATACATAATTCAACTTTCCCGCTCCCACCTCATGTGTTACAAGCATTCAACGGTCTCAAAGCGGAACTTGAAAATGCTGCTGTTGTATCAATTGACCCCAAAACACCGTTGACAGTGGAGACAGATGCATCTGACATTGCTATATCTGCAACCTTGAATCAAGAAGGGAGGCCTGTCGCCTTCTTTTCTAGGACATTATCGCCTTCTGAAAAAAATCATTCATCAGTCGAAAAAGAAGCTTACGCTATCGTCGAATCTTGCCGTAAGTGGAGACATTACCTCATTGGAGTTCACTTCAAACTCATAACAGATCAACGCTCTGTGGCGTTTATGTTTGATAAAAAGCATAAAAGCAAGGTTAAAAATGATAAAATTTTACGTTGGCGCTTAGAATTATCGGAATTTCGTTACGATATTGTGTATCGGCCTGGTAGGGACAACCAGGCGGCTGACACTTTGTCAAGAGCTACGTGCGCCTCAACACAGTCCTCGGATCTGAAATCACTCCATGATGCCTTGTGCCACCCAGGTGTTACACGTATGTTACATTATGTCCGATCAAAAAACTTGCCGTTTTCCACTCAGGAAGTAAAACAAATGACTTCCGGATGTAGCGTATGTGCGGAAGTTAAACCAAAATTCCATAAACCTGATGCTGCTCATCTCATCAAAGCTACGCAACCATTTGAGAGATTGAGCATAGACTTCAAATGACCTATTCCTTCGAAAACTCGAAATACATTCATTCTGACTATAGTAGACGAGTATTCACGATTTCCATTTGCCTACCCATGTCCCGATACTTCCTCTGCCACTGTACTGAACTGTCTCTATCAACTCTTTTCTCTATTCGGATTTCCGCGTATGTTCACTCGGATCGTGGTTCTGCTTTCATGTCCAATGAAATCAAGTCGTTCTTACACAATCGCGGTGTTGCAACTAGCAGAACAACTCCGTATAACCCCCAAGGTAATGGCCAAGTGGAACGTCTTAACTCCACTCTTTGAAAAGACATAAACTTAACCCTAAAATCCAAGCATTTGTCCCTAGACAGCTGAGAATTCGTACTTTTCGAGGCGTTGCACTCTGTCTGTTCGTTGTTATGTACTGCTACAAACGTAACTCCTCACGAACGTTTTATGAGTTTCAATCGAAGAGCCGCAACAAAAACGTCCATTCCCAGTTGGCTTTCACCAGGAACTACCGTTCTTTTAAAAAAGTTTGCTCGTCCTTCAAAGTACAGTCCTTCAGTTGATGAAGTAGAAGTTTTGGAATGTAATCCACGGTATGCACATGCGCGCCTCCGTAATGGTAAAGAACAAACTGTCTCTTTGCGACATTTGGCCCCACGTGGTGATGAACAATCAAATGAAATGCAGACTGACTTTGTCTCTCACAATGACAATACCGACGAAGATGACCATTCAACGATTCTTCACGAGGATGAATCTAACGTCGGCACTCCTTCAACATACGAACTTTTAAAAGAGAACCAACAGAGACTTCATCCATATTCCCTTCGAAATCGAGAGGCATAGTGTTCAGCAACATGTTCATTTTGCAGCGAGGAAGAATGTAGTGATTCATTACCTCACCTTTTTCTCGTATATATATCTCACGTCTCTCCTTTTCTGTTACAGCTCCTGTATTCCAGTTTTAGAAGATTAAAGCCTATTCTACGGCCTTTGTCTCTTAATATCTCTGAACGTTTGAAATCATATAACACAACATACACAACCCCGATATATAAAGGTGGAAACCGCAGTGATCCTGCAAATTACCGCCCATTCACTCTGCTCCCCGTGCTTTCTAAAGTCATGGAATCGATCGTGTCCGACGAGTTGATGACTTTTATGGAGAACGAAAACGCTGTCGCTGTCGAACAACATGGGTTTCGTCGCGGACACTCCTGTACGACAAACCTGCTTTTGGCCCGGGACAGCTGGACCAAAGCTGTCGACGCAGGCTACGGTGTTGATGCAATCTACCTGGATTTCTCTAAAGCTTTTGATAGCGTAAACCACGCTATTTTACTACAAAAGCTTGCTCTTCTTGGAATCGGTAATCCACTTTTGTCTTGGATAGCCGAATTTCTCCGCGCCAGAACACTCCACGTTCGCGTCAGACAATCACTTTCTGATTGTTTTTCAATACAATGCGGATTACCCCAAGGTTCTGTACTCGGCCCGCGCTTGTTCTTGATGTTCATCAACGACATTGGTGCATGTGTGAACTCACCGTTTTTAATGTTCGCAGATGATCTCAAACTCTGGCGAATCCTCTCTTCCCCAAATATATGAATATATGAAATCACAAGCCTGATCCAGGCAAAGTGCCGCACAGTCAGAGACTGTACGTGGGCTAAGATACTGTCGAATTGTGACGAATTGCAGATAGACCTCAACTCACTTAATAGTAGGGCAATTATGAACCAGCTACCTTTGAATCCACGAAAATGCCGATCTCTCCGCATTCGCCACCCCGGTGAACATAGGTATCAACTATGGGGCACCGAAGTTTCGGTAAGTATGCAAGAGAAGGACCTCGGTATACTGGTTCAAAGTGAGCTCGGGTGCTCTGCTCACTGTGCATACGCTTCCTTAGTCGCGAATCGAAACGTAGGCCTTCTAAAACGAGTCTTTGGTTCTTTCGACCGTAGCCTTTCCCCCTCACTTCTTCACGCGTACGTCAGACCTCACCTAGAATACGCCGTGTCCGTCTGTCCCCGTGGTTAAAGCGCGATATTCACGTCCTGGAACAAGCTCAACGGAGATTCACCAAAATCGTCAAAGGGCTTAGTTCGATGAACTATGAAGATCGCCTGAAAGCACTTAATTTGTTCCCCATGAGTTACCGCCGCATCCGAGGGGATCTGATTTTGGTTTTCCTGATTCTCAAGAATGCCAAACACCCGTGCTTCAGACTGCTTTCGATGGCCCCTAGTTCCGGAACCCGGGGACATGTCTTAAAGCTTGCCCATCTACCAAGTCGGTTAAACTGCCGAAAGTTCTTTTTTTCAGCCCGCACTCCTTCTGTCTGGAATGATTTACCGTATTTCATTGTAACCTCTCCTTCCCTTGCTATTTTTAAAGAACGCCTTGACTCTTACCTATATTTTTCTTAGAAAATTTGAATTTAACTTCGCACATTTCTTTTTGTTCCCGATGCTGCACCCATTTTCTCTTTTCCAGACCTACATACGAATTGACGCCAATCCATCCTCCCCTGTATTGACTTCCCTGTGCTTCCTCTGACATTTGAGAGATCAGTGCAAGCGCTGCAAAACCAAGGTTTGGTAGAATTAGAAATATCTTCAGCCAGAACAGTAGCGGTTAGACCTAAGCAGCGTGAGTGATACCATACGGAGCAGTTACTGCATTCTATTCCTTCGAGAACACAAATAGAACACTTAGAATTTACACAGGAACTATTCGATTCATCCCCAGGTTTGTTTTTACCCGTTGATTTACATTTACCGGATCTTAGAATATCCTTCACGTGAGAACAAAGTTTCTTTTTAGATTTAATAACAACCATGATGACATTAAAGAAAAAAATCTGTCACGAGCGAAAATATTCAATTTGCCGCTTCAAGGTCACTTGTTGTGACATTACGTTCAAGTTCTAGTTTAAGTTCAAGTTGCACAGGGCTGAAGGTGGCTAAAAGCCAATCACGCGCCCATATATCCTTCGACGGTGTGCGGTTGAGCACTCGGCACTTCGATATCGAGTATACAGTTCGTACTTTTCACACGTTCTTGTTTCCGAATATCTGGAAAGTAAGGTAGGGTTTCTCTTCACCAGCACGGTGAGAGGTCAGCTATTCAGGAAACAATGCAATAATATGCGTGAACAATGTGTGGTGTATGAAATCACTAGCCTAGTTGAGGTAAAGTGAAACACAGTCATAGACTGCATGTGGGCAAATTTTCTGTCAGGTTGTCCAGGCCTGGACAGATATGATAAAAATGTAAAAATACGTTTTTTTGTTTTTTTTAAGTTTTTTATTAGACAATATGCGGAAAGATGATAGAACATTTAACGTCTGATTCTTTTTTACAGCTCAACACATTTGGGAGGCTTACTATACATTCTGGGAGCTTGTTCCAGAAGTTGACCACCCGGTTGCTGAAAAAGTGCTCACGTGCCTGCTACATGAGCCTACTCTTAAGAATTTTCATGGAATTACCCCTTGTAGCTGCTTTGCGGGCAAGTTTAAGGATTTCAGTAATATTATCACCCGTAAGACCCTTTAGAATCTCGAAGGCTTCTATTAGGGATTTTCATCTTCGCGAAGTGCGTTGTAGTCCACATACTTTAGATCGGTAGTCTTATCGCTCAGTAGAAGTTCAAATATCGCACTCATCAGATCATCCGATATCATTGATCGATTAAGGTAAATAGGAACGGTGAGATATAGCAACCCTACCGCACTACGCTGGAGATAGTTAAAATAGATGACAACTGTCCGTAAGACCAAAGCACGGATGTGCTATCGTGCAGTACTTCTGTGTTGTGCTGATAACACTGTGCATAATTGATTGGCTACCGGTAGTGAACTGCATGTTGAAACACGCAGGAGTCTCACCACCATTTCGATTTTCGATTTTCTTTATCATATCTGTTTAGGCCTGGCAACCTGACAGTATCTTAGCCCACGTGCAGTATATGACTGTGCGGCAATTTGCCCAGATCAGGCTCGTGGTTTCACACCATGCACAATGTAATGCTTTTAAGATACAAAAATACATTTCGGCCACTCAATGTCGAAATTCCAGGGACTTGCGTAATCGATTGAATTGAATGCGAAACGTGTGGCGATGCTTTAGTTACTAATAGAGCGTGAAGATTTGATTCACACATCTGTGTGAGGAAATTTTGTTTCAACATACTTGTAACCGCTTGTTCAAAACACGTTAGTCCTCTACTTTGCGTGCTCCGTTTTTGCTGGTTTCTGGCATCTTCGTTGATATACTACGCGTTGGCGACCACGAAAAGCAACTCGATCCTGAAATGCCATTCGAATCATACCCATCCGTTCCTGACATATACTTTCTCGAATCTGGAAAGCCACCCATACCCCCGTCTGATAAATATTCTATTTGCGGTGATTATCGAATTTGGGACATCTAGACCCGAAGATATTTGAAATACTTCCAGGAGATTGACGGATTCGCTTAAGATTCCTTTAACGTAATACATTCGATCGCATTGTAGACTTTTAAAACCCCATGGAATTGAATAAACTATTAATCATATTACGCCATCGTATTACTGGGAGTCAGCAAACTGTCGTCTGTTGTGCTAAGTTTCATGTAAGACGATAAAATGAGGGAGAAGCAGTGTTGGAATATATCGCGCATTTACGCACCCTGGTAGCTCTCATGATGATTCGAACGAATCACGGAAGCATTAAATTTTTAAAAGGTAATTGCAATAAATAGAGAATTCAGAAGCGCGAAAAGAATTTTATATTCATGCCACATGCCGATTTGGGACAAGTGGAGAAGAGTGCCTAGATTATCGGCCAAATGCAAGAAAATTGTGAAAGATTTTCTCGTGGAGTTTCATTCTGTGTAAGCGATGAAAAGGATCGCCTTCACGCATGTCGACAATCGCGCGAATGCTCCATATTCAAATGATATGGCCACACTGACTGTTTCTGCTGACGAAAAAAGAAACCTATCGTACACGGGAGTAAGTCTAAACACTCTGTTCATTCATTAATTGCCTTAAATTTGAATAAGATTTCTAACATGCAGCTTTCCATCATTAGTACATCAACAGGCGGAAAGTGTTGTTACTGCTTAATAGATTCGGGTACTGTGTGCTGCCTGATACGTAAGCATATCGTGGACCAAGTAGAGAATGCAACACTCTGCAATAATTCGATATATATGGGAGATCTTAATGGAAGTCATCTCAAGATAGGAAGCTGTAGCAACCTGTAATTTCACATTCTTTCCAATTGTATTTTCCTTTCCCTCGATGCTGACTTTAATCAGCAATTTATACATACTTATCTTTGTATCATTTTCACCCATCAACTTAGAAATTATCGTTTTGTTCCGACGATCGATATTGCCCTATCGATCTATCGATCTCTTCTTGTCCTATTCACTCATAGACTATTGATATTCTGTTTCGTTAAATGAGTTGTCTTTACTCATCCTTTGTATCGCATTCTGTATATAATCATTAATTAACAATATACTTTCGTCCGTGCGCGTTCGTCTTCTGCTTTGGTCGCTGGTGCTGTTTTGCTGCGTGTTTGTAAATCACGACGGTTAACGGCAAAATTGACGTGTCGCCACATCCTTCAGCTTCGCCAATTATAATTGCCGATCAACGCGACGCACCGGAGTTTGGAGCTGAAATATTTTTGTGTGTGGATATTTGCATTCGACATTGAATTTTCACTCTCCGTGAGTTCGTTCCTTTGTCCATTTTCACTGTAACATTTTCCTGTTATATTTTTGGCACTTATCCACTACATAATTGGTGAGCCCGACTACCAATACATTCCATTTTTCGCTCAGAACGCCCGTTATTTTTCCAATTTTGCTATAAGTCTTTTGAACTAACAGATAATATTCACGAACGCGTCGACAGAACCAGCGTTAGTAATGTATCAGAAGGTGGCAACCTCTCAAAGCTTGCAGCCACCGTAGCCATGCTGAATAAGGAACTTGCATCCTTACAGCTTACCATCTCCAACTTGGAACGCTCCAAAACGTCTAGATTTAGACCCCGGAGTCCATTTGGAAACAGAAGACATTCTCGCACTCGTGATACCAACTGGTTCTATTATTATCACCGTCGTTTCGGAAACGCTGCGCGCAATTGTCGCCAAAGGTTTAAACATCCTAACGCTGACAGCCACCGTGTTGAAAAACCACGTAGCCAGTCAGTTATGGTGACAACCGCTTCTGGCGAACCCACCAGTCGCCTCCTGTATGTATATGATGCGTCGAATAAACTTAACTTTCTCGTGGACACTGGTGCCGAAGTTAGCGTTATACCGCGTAGCTGCGAAAAACGTGACCTACGTTTATCATGCATCACACTTCAGGCGGCTAACGAATCGAAAATTTTGACTTACGGTGAGAAACTTTTGAAACTTAATCTCGGACTTAGACGTGCTTTCCCTTTCGTCTTCTTGATAGCCGATGTTCAGAAACCTATCATCGGTATCGATTTTTTGACGAAATAGGTCTCGTAGTCGATCTCCGACACCGACGGCTACATGACAATACTACGTCATTGAACGTGCCCGGTAAACTATGTTCCATCATCTCACCCAGTCCTTGCATATTCGTGCCGAACAGTGTCACATACAGCGACATCCTGCGTAATTTCTCGAACTTGACACGCGTATCGCCATACTCGAAGACTTCCACCCACGATGTTCAACATCACATCGTTACTAAATGGCCTCCGGGTTTTGCCAAAGCTCGAAGGCTGCCACCAGAGAAACTAAAAGCAGCAAAATGCGAGTTCGAACATATAGCTGCATTGAGCATAAGTAGACCGTCAACTAGCCCATGGGCATCGCCGTTACATATGGTCGCTAAGTAGAACGACGATTGGAGACCTTGCGGAGATTATCGTGCGTTGAGTAGCGTTACCCAACCCGACCGCTACCTTATTCTGCACATACATGATTTTTCGCTAAGCCTCGACGGAGAATCTGTTTTCTCCAAATTAGACCTCGTACGTGCGTATCACCAGATCACCATGGCACCTGACGACATTGCCAAGTTTGCTGTAATTACACCATTCGGTCTTTTCGAATTTCTTCGTATGCCATTTGGTTTACGAAATGCAGCACAGTCTTTCCAACGGTTCATGGATCAAGTTCTTTGTGGTTTCGACATCGTCTTTGTGTATATTGACGACGTGCTAGTCGCTAGTTAATCACGATCCCGAATTCATCGAAATCGTTGCGAATAAATCTCTGAAATTCGCACTTTTGCCGCTAATCGATTGTGATGCCGAAACTCCTTGTGACGTATCGACCGGTAAGCCGAGAACATTCGTCCCGCAAATATATCGCCGGAAGATCTTCGATCACTTTCACGGATTGTCACATCCGAGTATTCGTTCAACTGTGAAACTCATAACAGAGCGATTCATTTGGCAAAATATGCAACGTGAATTCCGTCATTGGGCCAAACACTTGTAGCTTGCCAACGCAGCAAAATTCATCGACATACCCGTGCCCCTTTCAGCACATTCCCTGTACCCGACGGTCGATCCAAGCATATCCACCTGGATATTGTTGGTCTTTCCCCCGTTTCCCGAACTTATGGCTATATTTTGACATGCGTTGATAGATACACTCGCTGGCTTATAGCAGTCCCATTCATGACACCTCCACAGATACCATCGCACGAATATTCGTCGATTCATGGATATCCATTTTTGGTGTACCCGCTACTATTAACACCAACAGAGGATCGCAATTCCCAAGCACTTTGTTCCATGAACTAAACCGTTTACTAGGATTTGATCATGTGTGTAATACTGCAAATCATCCTGCAGCCAACGGTCTAGTCGAACTTTGTGATTCCGTGTCTGAACATCGTGGTTCGTTGTACGAACCCTATATAACAGTTGGCATACAAGTATAACCTTGTTTAACTGTTATAACTGTTATAACAACATTTGTATTAAAAAATAATCCATTAGGACGCAACTCGTCCGTACATCTTTCAAATGACACTGGAAGTGCTAATTGAATATGGCAACCCTGCAGACGTATACCGGTTTACATGCAAAACGAACTCATAGAAATGATCAATTATATGCTTGAGAATAGCGTAATCGTTCCATCAAACTTCTCCTAGTCTTCCCCTGTTCTGTTGGTTAAGAATAAAAATGGTAGCTGGCGTTTGTGTGTCGATTATCGCAAACTTAATGACGTAACCAGTAAAGACTATTATCCTTTACTTCAAATTGACAAAACAATGGATTACTTATCTGGTGCATCTTGGTTTACTATAATCGATATAGCATCCGGTTACTGGCAACTAGAAGTTGAACCTGACGATAGAGCAATTACTGCATTTGTTGTAACTGATGGTTTGTATGTGTTCACTAATATACCGTTTGGCCTTTCCAGTGCTCCATCTACTTTCTGAAACTGTTCGAGGGTATATTCCGGGTAAATGCTTAGTATGTTTCTATTATTTCATTATTCACGACCGTAAGCTAGAGGAATTGGTTCTATGCCCTTACGAGAGTTCGGTCGAAAGCTAAACCCTAAAAATGTGTTTTCTGCAAAATTGGTCAAACAGCTTGGTCATGTAATATCTAACAAAGGAGTATCAAGCGATCCAGATAAAATTAACCATGCCAAAAACTGTCATACACCCGCTTTTCTCTCTGAGCTACGCACCTTTTCGGGGTTGGCGTCATATTACCGAAGATTTATTCCCAGTTTTGCTCAAATCGTTTAACCTCTGACTTCATTGGCGGAGAAAGGGTGTAAATTCTTTTGGTCAGAACAATGTGATACTGCGTTCATCTATCTCAGAAAAGCCTTGTGCCAGACACGAATCCTAGCACAAACCTGCAGCACTACGGCTCGCCGTTCCAGTCAGTGTACCTAGTAGGGTTAATATTTGGAGCACGGGGGCCTGGAAACTCGTCAAAGTTTTGCCGTATGTGCAGAAAAATATTCAAAGTTAATGAGATAATTCTAGAAACCACCGGGGTGATAAGAGCTTCACGAGACCCGAAGAATCAAGAAAGGGTGCATATCAACCGATCGAAATCATCCCATAACAAGAAATCTCTCGAACAATTGCGAAAAATTAAGGCATATGAACTACCTGAAGAATTTGAAGTTCCAGTCGACGAGGACAGTTTGGAGCCATTAATGTCAGTGTATTTCGAAAAAAGTGATGATGGGCCATGTTGTTCACTATTGACTAATTCGTGCTCTCCTTCCACAGATGTGTATACGAATAAACAACCAACGTCAGACGGTCGACGGTATAACTAGTGTCGATATCCAATGACCTTAAAACTCTGACGGACTATATATATCTGCGTTCGGCGATGTTGTTTTAACATACTTGTAACCGCTTGTTCAATACACGTTAGTCCGCTATTTAGCGTACTCAATTTTTAGCTGGTTTCTAACATCTTCGGTGATATACAATAATATCTTGGTTTTTATAAGCGCACGAGATAAAGGCCAAATGGAAAACCGACAACGTCGAATGTAACAGCGTCCAAACGTTGTAGTCATAAAGAATAGTTTATATGACTGGCTCTAAAGAGTTGTAGGCTATGCAAAATCAAACGTATGTTTATAGATGCCTAACAGTTTGCTTTCTGTGACGGAATAATATATCTAATCAAGGTGTTTCACATTATTTGCCTTGCACATATAAGCAATTTTTGCTTCCTTTAGAAATCAAAGAGCATATATGTGAGCAACCATGAGAGCTAGCGCGTTCGAGACTTTAAAATATCTCACACATTGTGTATTGAAAAACACATAATCATACAGTAAAACTTATTTCCAGACAGTGTTTTACGCAGAAATTCGCTAAGGATTTTAAATAGAATTTCGAAGAATACCTCAAAAATTGATTTTCCAAAGAACTTGTTTGTGATTAATCGTGTCGATTACGGCTATTTTTATATGAATGTATACAATTCAGTTGAGATTTTACAGATCTTCCGTTTATGATTATCACGAATACATTATTGTGAGCACCAATAAATCGGCTTGTGCGTAAAGAAGGTGCACTAAATGTGGTTTTACTCTTATCATGCAGTTCATACTAAAATGTCGGCGAGAGTCGAACACAGCGTTCTCCACCACATTGTCACCGAAGGTTCATTTGATCTTCTCGCCAAAGAAGTCTCTCACTGGTAAACTAAAAATCGCCACAACCGTGTTTGAACAATTGCTGTAAATTGGTATCATTCGCCCACATGGTAGTTCCTGGGCTTCGCCTCTTCCCATGGTAGCTAAATAGACCACCGGAGAATAATGCCTATGCGCTAAACCACATAACTGTTTTCGACAAGTAAACCACATCTCCTTGATGTTGCTCTGAATTTGCAGGGAAAATAAGTTTTCAAGAAACTTGATCTGGCAATAGCCTATCACCGAATTTCAGTAGCCAATGACGACATTCCCAAAACAGCCATCACAACCACGTTTGGACTCTTCGAACTTGTGCGGATAGCATTTGGCTTTAGGACTGCTGGACAAACGTTCCAGCGCTTGATAGACGTGGATGGAAATTCGTCTACGCCTAGATCGACGACGTCCTAATTGCCAGAAGCTTAAATAATGAGCACAATTAACAACAACAGCAAGTTTTCTTTCGGTTCCAGCAGCATGGTATTGTAATTAGCCCTAGTAAAGGACAAATTGGCGCCTCTGCTTTGAAACTATTGTGACATGTGGTCGACTATCAATGAATACGAACAGTTTCTGAGAAAGTCACCGCTATTCAAGAATACTCAATCCCAGATCCAATCAAAACGTAGCGTCTATTTTTGGTGTTAGTAATATATTACTGCCGTTCATCCATAAATGTGCTCAAATAGTTCAGCCCCTAACCGACATGCTACAGGGCAAAAAGCCGAACTTGAATCGGACGCGTAGAGCGTTATCCGCTTTCGAGTTTATACAAACCGCCTTGGCAAAGATTGCATAACTATTACACATCAACCCATAACATACAGTCCACTATTTTTCACTACTGACGTCTATCAAATTGCAGTTCGTACCATTGTACAGCAGCTTGATCATAACCAGTTGCAGCAACTGTGTTTCTTGTCGAAGCGTTTACAAGACACGATACCGAAATACAGCACATTCGGCCGAGAGTTCCTGGCTATTTTCTTTTCTATCAAACTCTTTAGTCGCATTTTAAAAGTCTCTCATTTTACGGCCTTCACTGATCATACACCGTTGACATCCGCTTAATTGGAAATTGGACGACAGGAGCGACAACTTGATTGTATTGACCCGTTTACAAATAACATCGTTTACATCAAGGCTGCTGCCATTGTTGATCCTGATGTCCTTTCGCGCATGCACATTAACAACATTGAAATTAGTGTTTCAACGCTACCTGACATTGCTTGCGCTCAACATAGAGATGATAAGCAAACGAGTTGTCGTGTATCATCTTCGCTTCAACTACGTGATTTCCTCATACCTAGCTGCGATCAACTTTTCACGTGTGATTTCAATACTGGTGTCAACCAGTCAATTTGTCCCACTCTATTTACAACGTAACATTTTCGACCAAGTTCATGTTTCATCCAACCCTAGCATTTGCGCTACAAGGAACATGATCTACACACGCTATGTTTGGCTGAAAATGAATCAAGACGTTACGGATTGGGCTGAGTCATGCCCCAATTGCCAAAACGAACATCGAACGTTTCCTTAACTTCCAAGACTTTTGGGGGAGTACTGTAGCCTCATTGATTGTAATCCCTATTCTGTCTATTTTTGACTCTACTTTCTGTATTCTATCCCATGTAAAATACTCATGTTTTGTTTAACTACTGTACTAAGGCCATATAATATAATTTATATATCCCGTACTTTGTCTTTTCTGTGTGTGGCGTGACTATTGTATGTGAAATTATTCATCTGCGCGGATAACAGAATAGGCAATCAATTTTTAGCTGCTACATCTCCTTCATCCCAGTGGATGCCAATCGATATTTCACTACGAGTAATACTAAAAAGATTATCTTAGTTTGTGTGTGGTGAGCTGCTTCATTAACATACATTTGTTAATGTTTAGTTTACCATTTCATATGTTCCCTGCATTCGAGGCTAAGTATATAATATAAATGGTGTTTCGAGCGTTCGTCGATCCGCTTACGCTCTAGGTGGTAGTTCTGTAGCAATTTTTAATTTCACTTTCTGTTCAAATATATTTCCATTTCCATCAATTTTTAAATCAATATATTAGACAATATAATTTTCCACGCCTTTACTGGTTTTGCTTTATACGCTGGAGCTCCAACGTTACTCCATTGTGAATCACGACGGTTAAAGAGAAAATTGACGTGTCGTCGCAATTTCCTGTTCTGCGAATTATATTTCACTATTAATGTCACGCTCCGGATTTCTGAGTTGGAAATATTTTTGTGTGTGGATAACTGCATCGGATATTAAATATTCACATATATAGATTCATATGTAGATTCAAATATGTGATTCACATATATAGATTCAAATATGTGATTCTGTTCATGTGTCTATTTAACTGTAACGTTTTCTGTTATATTTGAACACTTAACCATTGCAAAAACATAGATCAGGTTCGAACATCGTGTCATCTATTATATACGAACGTTCAGGTACCTGTGCAAATGCATTTAAACGTGTCTGGATTCAACTACAAATTCGTTGATTTGAATCAGTAAAGGAGGCGGTATGATCGTTTTGAAAATCAGACACATCACTTGGATTATGTATAATTTCCCCAAGGTTCAAATCATCAGCGTTTAACAGGCAAGATAATAGTATCATTTTGGGGAGGTTGCTCAGGTACAACTGAAACAGTAATGCACGCGGAACACCACTTGGGGTAGGATAGCATTTAGTAATAGTTTCATTCACCTTGACGAACAACTGTGACCGATTGAGAACAAATAGAACGATGAAATGATCTTTTCAATGAGTGCGTATACCACAAGCTAATCCAGATGTATTTCGTGGTGGAATTTATCGGAAGCCTTGCTGAAATCTACAAGCACTATGTCAACACTTTATACATCGAGTAGGAATAATTTTCCGATAAAATAATTCCTTAATAATTCCAAACGTAACTTTATACTCATAAACGTTTTCCATGATGATGCCGTGTGCCGTTCTGTTCGAAACAACATAGCAAAAACTCGCGCGAACTTTGCGTCAACATTTAACAAACCCACGTTGTGACGAACCACAATTTACAAGGTTCAGGATGATTAATTTTGATTACATCTTCCTTTTCGGTAAACTACATTGCTCCGATTCATATAGAACGATTGGGAGAAAATTATACGACATAAAAATTATAAATGTTAGTCGTAACGCAACGCGGAGCATTCACAGGAATAAGTCAGTCACGCGTATATTCCTCACCTTCTTTCATACTCTTTATTATATACACAGAACAGAATATAACCTATGCACAATACATAAATACACCCAGTCGTGGGCTATACAGCGCAAGATTGGGCACAATGGTCGGAATAAGACATCTCAATACTCCAGAGGATATCATAAAGCAACTACAATGGTTACCAAATTGTATAATATACCATTTGAGTAGCGACTAGCTAGACTCCAATTGTGCACTCTTCAGCGCAGGCGCATCCCACCCACTCAGGCACCTGTTCAACTTTGGCCCCAGTCTCTCGAAACGCGGTCACAATCTCATCAATCACATCCCATTAAATTGTCACCAGAAAGTTTATCTAGTCCGTACATGCATTATCTTCAACAGATTTCTGCCAGAATGAAATAATTCTCAGAGAAAATTTAGAAACTATTATGTTAAATAATACTGTTTCAGCCTAAGTTAACTGAAAAACATCGGCGCTTCCCTTTAACACAGGCACTTGGAACAATCAATAAACCGAAGCATATATTTCCGACGGAAGTTTCCCCAGTTCATGACAAACGTAGAACTTTTATAAATTCTCATTCGAAACACATGGATAGGATCATGAAATTATGGTATGAAAGCACAAGATTGATCCAGGCAAAGTGCCGCACAGTCAGAAACGCACGTGGGAGATATTACTGTCAGGTTACCTAGGCCTAGAAATAGAGAATTACGATTTATCTAAATTTAGTACGTATATCCTATGGTATTATACAACTATTTGCTTTATCACTATGAATCTTGAATGTTGAATAAAACGCCTAAAATATTCACGACTTCGTATTTGACCGAAACTCCTGTGCAACTGAATGTTGCTTACCAAGCTAGAGAAATTGTCACTTATGGGCGCGACTTCATTGTGTGCGAACGAAATGTGATAATTCAGAAAGCCTAGCTTGAGTTCCAATCGATGACGAACGTAGACAGAATATTCAACTTATAACACCACATGCAATTGACCAAGTAAACGCGAGCAATGTTTGCTATCACAAAGCTAGGGAAATAAACCATCCGGAGCACATTACAACCACATCAGCGACTCAACTGTGGCAATTAAAACAAATGATCTAACGCATTAAAACCAACTTTCAAATTATTGGCCAACCAAATTCAACGCTTGATTCGGTTAGAACAGAATCATATTTCGGTATAGTGTTTTTGTCGATAACGTAAAACCTTATGATATTATGCATAGAGACGATCGACAATAAAAATACAGTTGGTCGTGCTGGTGCAAATTTGTTCTTGGTCCAGTTGAGTTATATTCACTTCCTGTCCGTCTTACTCAGAACTGAGAAATCAGAAATTTGGTTGTAGAAAAAGCAACCATCTCGATATAAACCAAGTGATGATTAGGCATAAGAAGCGAAAACATGATTTTCCGAGAGTTTATACAGAAAAGCACAGAGCGCATAAACTTGCATGCAGTCATTTAAACTCCGTTGAAAAGCACAGCCAAATCTAAACGTGATTTCTTCCTGCAAGTTCTTCCAAGTGAAACATTTCAAACGAAAAAATTACAGCGAATGCCCAAACGAAAATGTTGGAATGTGTTCGTGTTGGATTAAGTTCCTTTGACTTCATTAAATATCCACAAGGACGATTTTCGGTATGAATAATTATAAAGCTCAACCTAAGTTCACTTAGTGGGCCTTCTTGATTAAGTGATTATAGTTTTAGTTCGGACTTTCTTACGCTGAAAGGCCTAATATTGAAACGTGAGACCAACTTGTTTGCGGGAAATCCAGTATTGAGCTATTGCAGACTAATTCTCAAACAAATAATTATTTCAATTTTTTGTGTGGAGACAATAAGTTAATAAAGATGGATGATAATTCATGTACCAAAATATTCATTTGCATGCATTTCCTTCACACACCTCACGACCGGTTTCGTGCTGTTTGCACTCATCACGTAAGGACAGTTAGATCAAGATCCGCATGCGCTTAAAATTCATCAAAATCCATATAGTTATCTCCTCTGATATTCGCCACGCAATTTTTATCATGTGGTCATGGCCTACTATAATTCATGGCCAACCACAGAGTATGCGGTTCAGGCTTGGTCACCCTGGCTACAGAAGGACATCAGCCTCTTGCAGAGAATATATCATCGGACCACCAAGCTCGTACGCGGTTTGAAGCACAAACAATACGAAGATCGCATTGCAAGTCTCAATCTATTCGACTTTCGCTACCGCCGTCTTAAAGGTGATTTGATACTTATGTTCAATATACTGCATACACCCAACCATCCCCTAAATCAACTATTCACGCGACTACCACCCAGAACCAGCCGGAGTCACGACTATACAGTACATATTCCCGACTCGAGACTAAACTGTCGAAGGTACTTTTATTCTGTACGTGTATGCTTTACCTGAAACTCCCTACCTTGTAATGTTGCACATTCACCCAACTTGGATATATTCAAATCGAATTTGGACAATTTCATGTTGACCAATCCAAACTTTGAACCCATATATTTTACACCATAAAAGCTTTGAACTTTGAAACCAGTTTCTGTCCAATGGATTTTTACTTGATTCCTGAACTGCTCAGTAAGCAAACAAATCCCGTTTTTCTACCCATGTTATTCGTAACTCCCATATTATTCTGTGGTTTTTGTTAAGCTATATGCTTTTTAGACCATTGAAATTGAATTGAATTGAATTATGTACAAAGAAGAGCAAATGGACTAAGCGATTTTCTCAAAAACAAAATGTTCAGCACCAAGAATGTAATTTAGGTTAATGTGTTGGGGTGCTGACGTACCCAGCACTTACACTCCACAGCTGGTTTCTAGCTGTTTGCCGTTATCAGGTGGAGACACTAAGAGCAGGTTCAGTGGTAAACAAAATCGTACTTGTATATCGCTGTACGACGAACCTCAATGTCCAAATGAAGAATGGTCTAATGTTTTGTGGTGTTCACATCCTCATCACTTAGAATAATCACTCTGTGATTCGTTATAGTTTCGGTTAGGTTCCGGCTTGAAATTCATAGCTTGCTGATTATTAATAGCATAGCGAACCAGCACCAATAACGAAAAAGCACATGGACGACAAATGTAAGTCACTTAAAAATCAAAAGGCGCATCTCGTGAGATAAGGATTAATGAATTGACAAAATTCAAATAACTTTCCACGTTAATGAGATTCCATGTAAATTTTGGATAGCAAATATACATGATAACTTTACTGCGGAAAAAAACGTATGACGCTGCGATCGGTTAAACTGATTCTATGTTGGCACGAGAGGAATGATTGCACTCGATCTGATACTGTCTATGACTACGAGTGTCTTATTTATCGACTTGCATTTCCAAAGAAGAAATTTATTGCATTTTATAATTGTCATTTCTAGGAAGGTTGCAACTGGATGACCAGATTAATTTGATGGAATCAAACATATTCTCAGCAATATTCAGAAAAGGCTACATTCGCCTTCTTTATAGTATATGTCAACGAAACTTCGTTAAACTGCTGAAGTAGACTGCAACGAGCGTTGATTCACACGTAAAATCTCGTTTAAAAATTATTCGATGAATCAATAAATAAAATGTCTTTTTTATTTCAGATCGATGAGAATTTCAATTGATGTGTACTGAAAAAGCTTGTAGTAATGTCAAATTTCATGTGAGATACAGTCTTAAATATCAACAGACCGGTGAAATATGCGGTTTTCTTCGAACCCAAACTGAAATGGTGTATTCTCATAAAAATTTACTAAGTGCTGGAAACTACTCTATTAATTACACGACAAGGCAGTTTATCTAATAGGTACAGTGCACAGGGCTGAAACTGTGCAGTGGTCATGCAGAGGCTATGGAAGTGAACCGCAGAGCAAATTGATAAACCGCAGCTTGGAAGGGTTAGTAGAAGAGGATATTTCAACTGTTTAAGGTTTTACTAGGTGATTAAAAAGTCAACCAATGACACATCGAAAATCCAACAGTTGATCAACGATGCGTTATGAAAACCACTAATATCAATAAGCATACTTGGGATTATACAATTGACAAATAATGATATTTTCACAAAATTCGTAAAAAATGAACATCAATGTTTCATTTTTGAGCTGACAAAATTAAACCATACCTCATCTTAAAGTAAACTGAAATATTACTTACGATACAAAAATCTGATTGTAAAAATGGCAAATATACAAAATATAGTACAATATTATAGAAAACGTTTAACATTTCGTTATTGAATCTTCTTTCCATGGGATAGTGAACTGTCGATCTGATTTACACCCTCGGGATTTGTCTTGGAAATAGATACGGATCGCGCATTTGAACATAGCGCTAAACAAATAGAAAATGGGAAAACGTTACCATTTGAAACAGGCAGACTAAAGCGGAACTTGTCATAAAGTTTTGTGTTTAATGGGCGAAATTTGTGTGTCTAGAATTCACTTGTATTTGGAATATTAACATGGTTAATCAATGAATGGCTGCTTCTGATTTTGAGATGTCTTTGACAATGTTTTCAATTTCGTGGTAGAATTAATTTTACTGATCAGATTCGCGTACATGTATAAGGTCATTTTCTTCTTTTTTCTTATTCATAAAAACCAGAAGGTATAATAATTTTAATTCACCCCGTAGCGAAATATTGTTTAAAAAATATTGCACAAACGTATTTACTCTGCAGATCTTTTGAAGGCCACTAATAAAGATCTTCAAATTCCGATAAATAATTCCGTCGCTTGGAACCTACATCCCATTATAGCTTAAAGACCATACAGCTTATCAGTCATCCGTAGACATTGACATTGTTGCTATGGTGTTTTAGGCGGGCAATATTGTTTCTGATATACGGACACCGAGCCATAAATTTAAGAATAGAAATTTTAAACTTCTTTCTGACACTTGTGGCAGTAAAATGAAATTGCGGTCTAAATGACTCTTCCAACAAAATTTTCTTTAAGAACGTGTCCCCCTACAATCGATTAACTCCGTGATCAATCCAATAGTATTTGTATTCATCTGGAAAATGTCTTAAAGCAATGGGTATATGCCTACAAAATTCAAAATTTAATGACTGTCGAACGAACATATGCAGAACCCATGTGAACCAAAAAACCTGTCACATGTGCAATTATGGCTAATGTGACAGCAGAATTTGACGTGAAATAGATTTATCCGTGCATAAGTAATATAATTGACCCCGGGTACACTATCGAGAAACTATGTAAAATGTGTGACACAATAAGACGTTAACTTACGTCATATTCCGTCGATATAAAATTCTCATTCTGTTCTGTTTCAAAAGGTATCTTTTCCGACTTATGTTTACCAATTCTTGCATTCGATGTAAACAGATTTTCAGGTAAATTAACTGGTGTCAAATCGAAGCAATCCGGTAATGAAACTTTGAGCACTTCCAATTCGACGACTAATTGCGCAAACGTCGGTCTCGGGTCAGGTGTAGTGGACCAGCATCTTAGCATCAATTCGTACAAAGCAGTATGGGCCAGCTTTGGACAATCGTTTCGGTAACCCCGTTGCAGTACTGTAAGCAAACGTTCCGGTGACGTAGAAGGATATGGCACGCTTCCCAGTGTGAATATTTCCCAAATGAGAATACCAAACGACCACCTGAATTGTGGGAAGAAATGAATGACTTCGCGGTAGATTTACTGAATTGATAACGAATGAATCAAACATCTATGAAGTGTTTTTGGTACATAAGTATGGTATGAAATCACAAGCCTGATCCAGGCAAAGTGCCGCACAGTCAGAGACTGCACGTGGGCGATATTACTGTCAGGTTGCCCAAGCCTAGACAGATATGAGAAATCGAGAATAAAGTATAAGTATAAGTATAAATCTTTCTGAAGAAACTTGTTGTATTTTATGCAAACCAAAACGCTGCAAATGTTTTATGAATGCTCTTTTGTGACCACAACCCGGAACGCAATAAAGAGGTCATATATACAGTGGTGGTGTACAATGTTTACATTCTAGCATAGAACTTTAGAAAATGGAACTAAACGGACAAACGACTGCAAAGCTAAATCCATAACAGGCTCGTTACATTTTCTACTGGAAAATATCGCAAAACGCAAAGTTTCAACTAATTGCAGTATATTGCTTGTACACTTTAAATAAGATGTACGAAAACGCTTGACATTGACCCAACGAGTTGAGATGACCTTGCAGTTAATCCCTCTCTTAAGTGGCATTGTGTGAAGCATTATCTTCCAACTGGAAAAAACCAGATACTGGTCTCGGTTGCTGAACGTAGATCACACCGACAGCGAGCTCATTGTTGTGAGCGCTACTGGGGAGATTGTTCCTGTTGAACTGTACTGCATAGTAGTGTGAAACGCTTTTGAGCGTGAAATCATCGTGTGTTTGCGATGTGAATCCAGGATCGACCTAGACCGAGGTCTGCTAATGAGGACCAATGCCGACAATGAATTTTAACCGGCTTACCGGTTGCCGACGAATTTTCAACATTCTTTCAAATCATATGTTATCACCGACTTCAACTAGGTCTCAGAATTTTATTCCATACACGCACACGGCCAATTGCAAATTTGAAAGAGATGTGGATCACATAAACGCTAACCAGAAATATATAACGTAAATTTCGCTTTTGCAATAAACACCGTCACACCCATTAATTTTATCATATATAAAACAACTCAGATTATTGTAAATCAGAAAACGTTGTTGTCCCGATTTCATAAGATTGAAAAAGTTGATGTATCTTGTATTCTGAATAAAATAAAATTTGCGATTAATAAAGTTTGATTGAATTGGCGTGAGTATATCATGCTGCAAGCTGTAATTGAAAAAAAACTGACGCATCAATAAACAGGTTGATCCTGCAAACATTCGTTTCGAGCGGAACGCCAAGATGCAAACGTCATTGATTCTTTGATTATTGTGCTATACAACCTGGGAAAGTTGAATATAGCTCAGTGGACTCACAACTATGCACGGATGTGCAATCGTGCAGCATTTCTGTGCTGTACGGCTAACATCGTGCTAAATTGATTGGCCAACGGTAGTGATCTGCATGCTGAAACACGCTGGAGTCTCACTACCATTTCTATTTCTATTTCCTCCTCATATCTGTCTAGGCCTGGGCAACCTGACAGTATCTTAGCCCACATGCAGTCTCTGACTGTGCGGCACTTTGCCTGGATCAGGCTTGTGCTTTCATACCAATCGACTCCTGAATTCGTTGGAACTTGGACCATTAAGCAGTGTAATGGAGATTGAATTCTCTAAAGTCGGGGATTGCTTTGTCATCGGAATTCGCCCACCATTCGTGCAGTGAAAAACAGGGAATTCGAAGTCATTCCTCCTGCTTTCAATCCAGAGGATGAAGTAGTAGTAAGCATATAATAATCATCCAATATCGCGACGAAGTAAGATAGAATAATTTAACAAGACAGGCAGTAGCAATTTATCAATAAACTTACACATCGCTTTTGCTAGTATATTTCCGATCGACTAGAGCCTCTAACGCCATCCACTTGATTGGCAAACGACCCTGATTTGAATGAAAATATATAAAAAAAACAGTTGTTTACGTGAAATCCGAATTTAGAAACATACATTTCAAATTAAGTTCTACGCATTTATCAATTACCAGGAAATACATACACGAAATGCATAATGTAATGTTGCAGTGATTTATGTGATTCTAAATGTAACACGGATAAATAATATGTTATGTTGCACGCGGAAGCCCATTCAAAAGCCCATTATTGTGAATTATACGCTAGTATTAAACGATGAGGACTAGGCTTCTTTGATTTATTCCATCCACGTTAGTTTCATCGTGTGTGTTCATCCTTTCAAGCATCACATTACTGCTCCATTAAAGATTTAACGAAGCAATAGGCCAAGGACAGCTGTTACCGGAGATCACGATAAAGTTCAGATTTGTGAAATTGCGTACATCAAATGTTAATATTAAAAACAGCAATATATGTAATTGCAATGGTCAGTTTAATGGCGCGTTATTCACAATCAAGTTTTTATGCTGGCATTTGAAATAAAATAAACCGAACACTAAACAAATGTATGCTTCACAATGTAAATATACGTACACTGCTTGATTTCTTGTAGTATTCCGAAACCGAACGCGTTAGTCCAAAATCTGCTACTTTCACCACAAAGTTCTCGCCGATCAGAACATTCCGTGCAGCCAAATCTCGATGAACCACCTAATAGAACGACATAATTTCATGAGAGAACAATTATTAATTAGTTATTTGCAGAATCAGTACGTCAGATGTTTCATGCTCTATTCGCTACTACAAAACAATGAAGAATAGAAACTGTCAACAAAATGTAACAAGCCAAAGTTTCAAATCATTAACGAAAAAGAATCACACCCAAACTCGGTGTTTAAGCGACTCCTCTGACCTGAAGCTGTGTTGCATTGTTTCATTTACTGAATATTTGTATAAAATTATTACTAATTTCGAAGTCATAATAATCACTTATGTCGTGAACAACCGACCTGGATTGCGAAACGTTTACAGTTTGCCACATTTTTCTGCTATATAAGGAACTATTTAGACTAGAACATTGTTCGCTTACCAACTACACTTCAATGTCAATCATGAAATAAATCTTACACTGTTTATGTTTTCAACTGCGATTTAGCGATAGTCTGTTATGAGATTCGACGGAACAATCACATCTCCTGCTACGAAAAAATTGCGAGGGTTTCCGGTGTTGGTGCTGCACCAAGCTGACGATGAACGAGAGAGGTCGGGCAGCCCGAGCAACGTGTGCGCATCAATATCGAGGGTTCTCGACCTTGACAATGACGCCTTCGATCATGTGCCTGTTCACTTCGATTCATCGCTCTGATTTCAGCTATCAGCACAATTGCTACGCATGTAACAATTCTAATCAACCCCAAAGCGGTGGTAAACACCTCGTAGTTTTATACCTATTCATCTTTTGCTAAGGCGAATGGATACAGCGTAAATGCGGGGAATGCGAGCAACCTTTTACATTGATACAAAATTTAGTTTTATCCGATTTGAATCAATGAGGAGACCGCATTCATATGCTTGTCTAACCTAAAGCGACCAAATTAGAAAATTTCCAAGTCTTTGTTTTGTTAATTTTATTAACGTAGCACAATAGAATTCTTGGAATTTTGTTGCAATGATGCAATAACAGATTAATGCTTAATAATAGTGAACCTGATTCAGAAAATCAGTAGTGCGTATGAATTCAGATAGCAGCTCGGAGACCAACGACCGGTATGTCTATCCGACATTCATTCTGTTTCTATGCGATACCCAAATTTCACAAAATCAAGTAATTAACCTCATTCGCGTTTTCGATATTTAGCGTCATGTCCAAGCGTGCATAGCATTTTATTCAAGTAAGGCCATTATTGGGCCTTGTAAGGCTATTTTCGTTGTAAAAATTGTCAAAGTGTTTAGTGCTCTGTATTATCTACAGTGATAATTCTAAATCTTGTTGCAGGGAAAAAAGATGTACAAACTTTGGCACGTGAAGCTTTTCTAACATTACAAACTTGGATCGTAACGAGGTATAATATCACAGTGCGAAACAGCCTCAAAATCACAAGTGTTAAGGTGCTTGTAAAAGTTAGCTATAAATCATTAGTCGCATCGCTTCATATGTATAAATAAACGCAAAGGCAAAATAGTTGAAAATTATTGCTGCTGAATAAACACTGAAGTATTAAATTGGATGACCATAAAATTCAGTGAACGAACAGAAAACGTTTCATGCATGTACACCTCGATTCATATGATTTTTGCTTTACGCAGCTACTGAGTGACTAAAATTCGAACAATTCCCGTGGCATCAATCTGGCTCTGGCTGAATCTGACCTTCGTTAATATTTTTAACGGAGCCTAGCTTTATTGCAACAAACTTAACCTTGCACCGTTTCATTAAATGCTAACAGTGCAGCATTTTTAAATGATAAAACACTCACAGACATGGCGGACAGGTAATCCATTCCCCGGGCCACCTGTAAAGTGAATTCTATCAAATCCATTTTGCTCAACTGAAAGTGTGGCAGACGTGTCAAGGTTTCAAGCTCTCCATTTGAGGATGGCAGACGCCGGTCGCGTAGAAAATCACGAAGATTTCCATAGGGCGCATATTCCACCACCACCTGAAGCGGGCCTGTGAAAATGTTAGAAACAACTAATAGATTATTCAGAGTCCATGGTTGAAAATTTGAACAGTGTTTGTCGACTGCTGCTTAATCCATTAGAAAGTGAAGTTAAATGATTCTTTAAAATTCGTACACATTAATAAAAACAGCAACATGGAATAAGACACATGAAGTTAAAGAAACAAATTTTATAACATAGTGAAGTGTTAATCACCGGCTCTGAATTTAGGTGCAAAATAAAAATGTTTAGACATGATAAGTAGACACTCGTAAACAGCATTAGAAAAAGAAGATTATTATCCAAAAACAGTAGTGGTTGGGACAGAGTGCTAAAAGAATGAAGCAATAAATGCTTCACATACACCCTTAATAGCCTTGAGCTTCGTTGCAAACATCTCCAAGCGGTTACCATTTAAAATAAGCCATCTAAATGATTATTTTGCCGTTTCAAATATGCTCTCACTTTGTGTTTTCTTTTATTGTGCTTAATCATTAAATCAGTTAGCTGGAACTTTTCAATCAATTAATCAAAAGCGTTCACATTCATTAGACGGTGCACGAAATTCATTTCGAGCACAATCCAACTCACACTGGTATGTATCATAGAAACCTTCTTCAGGTTTTGTTTGATTTCGGCTCCTGACTTCTTTTATTATGAAGTAATCGCATTTCGAACACATCAAACAAGTGATCGTCCCCAGTGCAGTGAGAGAAACAGCTCACAGTCGCATCATAAATTTGGTGCAAACCGTAGATACAGCCGAATACTAACAGAAAAGCTTAATTTTTGTTCAGATGATCACTCAATTGTTACCAATACTAATACTAATACTAATAGACTGAACCAGAAAGCACCCAAGATTTATAGCATTTATTAGGAAATAACAAAAACATATCAAATTTGTAATACACTGGCTACAGCGATGTTATTCAATTAGCGGGTCATCGAATAGAAAACTTAGTCAGATGAATGAAATTATGTCAATAACGCTTTTATACAGCTGTATGCGCTGCCGATTTATTGCCAATACATATTTTTTAAAAGTTTATGGAATATTTTGTAGATGGGTCATGAATCTAGTCGCACATTTTATTGATTAATTGGAAAACTTTCCAATAAAACGAAATAGGTCGCCAATCTCACAAAATTGAACAGGCGAACTCTTCTAATGCCAGAGAATCACATTTAAAGCTTGCAAGTTAAATAGCACGAAATAAGATCACGTTAAAAATTAAAAACCACGAAGTTATTCGAGAGACGAGCTGCACGTTATACAATTTGAGAACATTTACTAATGTGTATGAAACTTAGCTGATCTAGCTATCTCAAGCATCACAATCATCATGTGTAACACTTGCTATGTATGGAGAACCATCTATCATCAGGTCCCGCTGATAAACCGAATGAATATATACGTGCGATCATATTTTTGCCACAATGCCACCCACGTTTGTCACGTGGTTGTGATGTTCCAGTGAAAAAAATGACGAACCCCATTTAATCGAGGAACGACAGAGTGACTGAATGTTTATGCGAACTAGTATCAGTGACCGGATTATCCCGCATTATTGAACAACATCCATCAAGTCCCGTCTCGTGCATTGAATGCTTTGTACATGCGGAGATGGCCCACATCCGGTCGTTGGTAAACAACAACCAGTCCATTCTTGTATGAAAATGTCAAAACAAGAGAGTTTCGAACTAGCCACACTTTGCATTCAGCTTAAAATTTCACGAAAAATGGCAGATAACGTAACAACGGAAACCTGCTTATGATTTCCAGTACCATAAACTGGATACCATAATAAATGCTCCCAATTCTATAATTTTAAGAACACTTCTCGATTTTCATTTTCTATTATTGCGCAAAATGGTGCACCAATATTTCAACACAGCAATTTGCCTGCACTAATGGCCAAAAGAAACTCACATTACAGTGTTCATGCTTATTAGAACGTCACTATTGAACATTGACATGTGGAATGTACTCGATTTCCGTAAACGGTACCGCTTATGTAATGCACCAATATATAATAAGAGATCTTTACTCAGATTCTGTTTGCACCTGTTTCAAACTTTTCACCTTGAACGAATTTTGGATATTCGTTTCAATTAAACACGTAAATAATCTACTTTTTCATCTTCCTATCATTATAATGCAGTCAATAAATTATATCTTATCGTTGCATCCTAAAGCATAAGCATCCTCAGTATCTGAGATATCGGTAGGTCGGAAACAAATAGTGGCTTGTTTGATTTATAAATATAGATAAAAATGATAACTGCTGAATGGTAGCGAAGAAGAGGTACATGCGAGTACGAAAAATGCAAACAAAATGATATGCCCAATTATCTGATATTGCAAATAACGCTCAATCACGATTACTGAGCAGAGTGACATCAACGAGGAACCTTTCGGTTGGTTTTCACGGTCAGGTAAGAAGTGTTTTTCAGCAGTGCAAACTCACATTAAAAATTCAATGTTAACACGCCACTGGACAAGGTCGTGAGAACTCCTCCGTTGCAAATAACATTGGCAATATCGCATCGTATCGAGTTCATGCTGGTATTTATTCTGTAGTCATCTCAGCAAGATTACTTTAAAAGGTTATCATTCTTCCATTGTGTCAATGCATATGGATTCTGATCGCTTCCTCCTACCTGAAGGGTGCGAACAGCACGAAACCGGTCGTCGGGTATTTGTGATGGAAATGCATGCAAATGAGTATTTTATTCTCACTTGCTTATTTCATGAAATGCATAATTCTTAGTTCAAACTGAAATGGTGTACAAGGTCAAAGCAATGCTGCATTGGGAAATCGTTGGTTACAGATCAGCAAAACATAACCTCTTGACTCATATTACAAACAAAAATTTGCAATGTGGTCAACAGCCTCGTAAATGTGCCATTAAAACTTGATCCGCATGATCTCTTAGAGAGATTGTTTGTTAGGACTTAAACATGTTTAATGGTCTCCCTGTGAATAAAACAAACATGTAGAAAAACTTAGATTGCACAGTTTATAGATACTGAGGAAACGAATGATTATATAAAATCTCATTCGAGTGTGTAAATTGTTCCAAGTAAAGCAGACACCGGTAGAATAAAAGCTTCTACAGCTTAAGGGGGACTGGAGCATCATAAGCGCAACATCACGACTCCAATAGTTCGACTTGTGCCTACACGTTAAAGCCGTTTAAAGCAATGTCTTGGTGTATGGAGTAATTTGTAACGTTGGATAAAACCTCGTCTGATACGTCGATAGGGAATCGAACAAATTTAGATGAGCTTACTTTTCTCCATAGCTCTTGAAGTGATGATTTTAAGATGAGGATTATCCGAAAACCCAAATCCTTTAGTTCACTGCAACTTTCGAGGTCATGTAGGCCTATCTTGCATGAAAAATTTTGTCCCCCCCCCGCCTTCCTAAGGAGCCTGCATTTGTTGAAGTAAAAATAAAATCTCTTCTACAACGACCAAATCTGAAGTACATCGATATCATTCTTTAATATCAAACAGTTTTGTGCTCCAGATTTTTAAATCGTTCGCGAACAATTCGTGATATCTGATT
>JACCGJ010001812.1:30154-175074 GCA_013407085.1 Atriophallophorus winterbourni | reverse complement strand
AAGCCGTTTGAAGCAATGGCTTTGTTTATGAAGTATTTTGTAACGTTGGATAAATCCTCGTCTGATACGTCGATAGGGAGTTGAACAAATTTAGATGAGCTAACCTTTCTATGTAGCATTTGAAGTGATGATTTTAAGATGAAGCCTATCTGAACAACCAAATCCTTTTGTTAACTGCACTTTTCAATGTCATGTAGGCCTATCTTGTATGTAACATTTTTGCCTTCCTACATTAAGGAGCCTGCATTTGTTCAAGTAAAAATACAGTCTGTTCTACAACGACCAAATGTGAATTACATCGATATCATTAATAACAAACAGTTTTTTGCTACAAACGCAACTCCAGATTTTTAAATCGTCCGCGACCAATTCCTGATATCTGATTGATGGCGATCAGATATGCCCGATAGGTCACTGCAGCATCATCGTCACTAAGGTCACGGATGTTTGCTGTTCGGCGCTGGACAACCCTACGTGTTCAAATTACTTGAATGTGCTTCACTTTGCGTTTCATTCCTCGAAAGCCTAATCTGGCGCGGACTTTTTAGCTTTCTCACGCCAACCAGTATCGTTTCTACGATTTTGCATTAGACGCGTTAACCACATCTGTGTTGGTCTCTCACATGATTCCAACTACCCGAAGGTTAACGAAGGTTAACTTGTCTGTCAGCAGCGGATGAATTGGGACAAGGGTGGTGTTAGCGCGTGAACTCTCGCTCAGGTGGATCATGTCGCATTCATGTTCACACACGTACACGACATAGATGATTTAAATCGGGTCAGGGTCACAACAGCATCCAGCACACCGTTTAATACATACGGGCATTTGAAAAACGGTCACTGATGGACTCCCGTATTAATGTACTTTAAAGTGTGAAAATAAGATGGATTGAATGAGAGATACGCGATGTTGGAATGTAAAAGAGGGTGGGCGTAAAACAGCATATTCCGTGTCACTAGAAGGGGGACATGGAGCAGGCGACAGGTAATCGATTTATTGTTTTCGCAGCTAAGAAAACAGTTGGCCGTAAATATGTGAACGCTTTTCATGAATATGGCTTCGTGATCTGTCTTGAAATTTTTTTTCAATTATCTTGTTCAGAAAATTACATTATCAGCTGCTTACGTCAAGGCAGTTTTCGAATAGTCATTTGTCAAGTTAATGGTCCCTCGTCGGAAAAAACTTTTTTTCTCAAATTCCATATTACTCCAGTCACGTAACTATAGATTCACCGAGAAACGATTGATTTATTTCAGAATTATATTTTCACATTCAACCGCAAGGAATACATCTAAATTTCTACCAAAGTTAATCCTGATTATTAAATAAAACTAATTACAACTCCAAACAAATCATAAGAGCCGTTTGATGAATTATAGTATTTTAAACAATGGTGTAAGTGTGGGGGCGTGAGCAACAACCAAACGAACCTACCATTCTGGGTGCATGCGCCATAGAGTTGAATCAGATGCGGATGTGGCCCAAGAATCTTCATTGTCTCTGTTTCTTGAATCAAGTCCGTCAACTCTTGCCCACAAAAGTTTTCTGTTGAAGCAATGGTTAACCAGATTACCAATAAGGTTATGTGGATGAATAACGCTGCAGTTATATGAATTCTCTCATCAGGATTTACAAATAAATACTTGTTACACATCATTGATCCATGGTTGAAACCATCATTTATATTCTCTTCACATAACTATTATTGCAAGAGAGCACCGAAGGTAAAATACCTTACATCGATGGTAGATTGATTTCGCAATAGAGGGAAGAAGTTGAGTCATCGACATCTAGACCGGAAAATAAACAAGATCAAGTTTTGGGAGCAATTAGGATTCAAGGATTCAAGGATTAATGTGACGTCTTCATGATAACCACGTCGTGTATATTATCGTCATACATCTATATAATCTTCCTATTTAACTTCATTTAAAAACACTTGACGCAACTCAAACAATATGTGAAAGCAATTAAATCACCAGATCAAAATTCTAATTCACGTTTCGGAGAAAGTAATTGCACACCCTTTGCTTACTGTAATATTTACGAGTGATTATTTTAACCACAATGGTTATATATAGAGAGATACAGATCCAATAACGCATACTGTGATACGGATTTATTATATATATATATTAGATATTATATTATATATTAGCGAGATATATAGAATATATATATATATATATATATATATATATATATATATATATATCGGCTACGATAAGAGTGTATATTTTTTAACTCAGTATAAACGCGAATACTTTAAAGCTAATATTTCAGTTTATTGTGAATGTGTTCTACATTGTAAACTGTTTTTATATCAAATAACTTACTACGCAGCATCTTCACACCAACTGGGTAACCAGTATTCGCATACACGTGAGCCAAGTTGGACGATACACGTTGCTGAATTTCCCGTGGTGCTCGACTCAACTGCAGACTTCCCGCGAAAACCACTCCGAACGCACCCTGTCCGAGTTGTTTTCCCAAATGTAAACAATCTCGCGGCAATTCCCAAGAAGGATCGATGGTTATTTCATATTCAGGCATCGATGTTTCACAAGTAAAAAGAACTTTATCGTGAACAATATTACTCAACGCCGAATTGATATTGGAATGCTTTGAGACAGGTTCGATCGTATCCACACAATAGGTACACTGCATTTCACTTGCGGATGTGGGATCAAGATCAGTGCCCGAATTCTTTTCCTGAGTGTCAACTCGATCATCTTTCCTCGTTGGATCAGTTGAATCACTTGAAGTAGAATCCTGTTGACTCTGATATCCGTCGTCATGGGAGGTTTCTAAATGTTTCTCGGAAGAAGGAAACGCGATTCCATTTCCATACAGACTATTTGGATGTCGAAACACGTGCGATGTCTTGTATGACGTCTCAATGTTACATCCAAAAGCTAAACATTTCTGTTCCACTGTACGTAAGAAGCGTTTCTTTTTCCATTCACGGCATAAATATAATAATATAATCCACACAATTATGCAAAATCCCATGATGGAGCAAATCAAAACAATCAACGCCGTAAAGTTGTTTTTTGTCTGGTCTTCTTTGCGCTCTATCCAAAGAGAAGAAAGAAGAATATACAAAAATGCGAAAAGTGATAGCTCTAAATAATCGTGCAGTCGCAAAGAGAAACGTACGTTCAGTCGAAAGACACGTAGTTACTTGCAGACGCATCAGCTTCCATAGCATTTTCTCTACTCCATCCATTCCAACCAAGCACATGTAATTCCCTTGGTGACCCAAGCTTATTGATTTCAATCCATAACTGAGATTTGTATCCGGCAGTTCATCGGAACGGTTCTATGGAAAAATAAATGAGTAATAATCTAGATCTGCATGCTTTTGGAGCACATTACAACAATGTATTAGTTTCGTTTTCACTCATCTGCTAGAGACAGTACGATCAGAAAAGGTGCGACTTGAAATAATGGAGAAGCAGTAAATAATGCTTGAACTTTGAAACCATTGTAGCATTATATCAGCTCATTTTAACGCGTTTCATTATATGAAAACACAATGCACATGAGAATATGCTTGTAAACCTGAACTAGACAGGAATAAATTATTCGTGTTTATGAGCTTTTGTAGTCGTAGTGTGTGCACAGGCGTGAAATTGTGGATACTGTGATCAAGCCCATGCGTTCGTTTAATTCGTATAGCCATGTAATTGTTCATGTTGCTTGTGACAATTAAATGCATTCAAATGCAACTTGCTAATCAGCTGGAAGATGATTGTTGACACAATTTTCATTTTAATTAATGACTTTATTTAACGCAATAAACACATGTTTGTGTTGAACAGTGGACAAAAATACATTTTGGAAATGCCAAAGGGTGTTGCACACTAATATCACATCGAGAAGACTTGTTTAAAATACTCACAGACAGAATGCTGCTATTCTTCAAGTCCAGAATACCGTCAGGATTGTTTGACAAATTCATCAAATCAACGCTCTTGTCCAAATAAATCAGGAACAAGTTAACTTGCTGTCCACCGTTATCCACTAAGCACTTCAGGGTAAAATTCTCGCCCACACAAACTGTACTATCTTTGTTGAAATGAAGGTCGAATGTTGGTGCTCGTAGCGCGAGGGAATGATCGTATAAATTCGACCCAATCTGTGAAAAACGCTTTGGCTGTAAAGATCTCAGCATAGCTTTGCCGGTGGAATACTGGTCATCTTGATTGTCAGCGTTGTAACTGAAGCACAAATTCATCAATAAAATGAAGTTTTGTAAATAATAGGTGTAAACGGATGTATTTACGTTATCAACAAAAAAGTCATGTAAAAATCTCTTGAGTTGGTAAAAGAACAATCTGAAATCTAGACTTCCATTACAACATCAACATGGTGAATACCGAACATACAATTTTAATTAACAACACGGGACAGTGATTATTGTTTATCGGATGATTTTGATCAGATCTATTTCTATTTTCTTTAGCATGTATTGAAAAGTTTGATGAGAAATACCGAAAAGGAATTCCTTCGCTTGCATCAAATGTTTCGCTGAAATATATGGGAATTTTTAGTCACATTAGTGCTAGTAGTTGAAACGTTACAAGTTAGGCCAGATTGTTAAGTTGTTAAGTAAAATAGCGACGAAAGATAAGCACATGCTTTCGATTGATGTACAGAACATCACCGTCCGGTACAACACAAAAGCAGAAACCGCCGCAAACACAGTAATTTGGGTTTTGGAATGATTGCATGAAAACGGTTTCAGCTGCAATATCTTTGGATGCATGCTGAGATGGACACAATCGATCGCCTTAATACGATATGCATTTCGTCAAAGTCGGTCAACAAGCCCAGCGTGGTTAGGGATTGAAGGGAACAAAATCTATAGTCAAGCTTCTCTAAAGGCTAGGTTAAAACATCACACTGCCTTCAAGAGTGTTCTGATATCGAAGTACCCTCATCCCATTTGAATCAAGATACCTTTGCCAAAAGCAACTGCTTATTTAGAAATTATGGTCGAAATTATCGTAATGATATCGTGTATATAATTTGTGCTAATATATTTTGTGTAAATTGTACACCATCCGTTTATTTAACATTAGGTTGGGACAGAAAATTTAAAATTCTACTTCATTTTTCTTCGTATGAATGCAAAATTCCGATTTGAAGCCATAATAAAACACAATCATCGCAGACTAGCATAAACATAACAACCTTTGCCTGGAAAAAATGGTCAGTAAAATATGTGACCAACATGGTGGAATATGCACTATTAAAACCAACAGCATATAACCTGTCTCACTCGTTTGCTTTCAAAAGTTGCCCGATCGGATTTTCGTCCACGTTTAAATGAAATCGTTGCACAATGGTACTTGACTTGTAGCTTGTTGTCACTGCAATGGATTTCAATTTAACTACACAGCTGTAAATTCCAGAGTCCAGGTCCATCAAATCATTGATGGCAACACTTGTCTCATAGCAAACTCCCAATCTTGGCCAGATACCACAAGGTAACGGCAGCGTTTTGAGATCATACTGAAAAGAGAAAAAGACGTTGATTTAGGAATACTGGGACAATTTTAGGGTTATGGTTTGCTAACTATTACGTCTCGATGAGTGTGCATACATCGCAAAAGTTTAACTGTCATTAGTACGATTTATTTTGAGATTTTTAGAAAGCATCTTAGTATATCCGATTATGTTCAGTTATTGGAGTTTGTCAAGCTCGTATTAAATGATTTCAGAGTTATCTGTGATGAACTGCGAGAAATGAAAGTAAAATTTATGCATTAATGACATTTTAGATTTACCCAACGCTAACTTTGAAGTTACGAGCAACCGTTAAATCATAAGATCGATAATTTTATTGGATGCTCTAATTTAATAAACTAATTATTACATAAAAGGGGAACGCTAAAACCTGAAGTAGATATTGTTATTAGCTATGACGAGAAAACTTTGATTGAAATGTTCTCGCTCGAATGAAGCAGCTCAATAAATAAACTATAGGAATTGAACCCAAAAGAGTGGAGTCCAAAATAGCTGTGATTATTCCCGGAGTCGTCAGCACGAAGCAGTAGAGGTGATGTGATTTCAGCAACCTAACAAGGTGCTCGGTGGTTGTTTGAAGTGACTAACGTCGCTTTTCATTTGACACATACGTATGCTTGGGTGCCAGATTTGGGCACCTTCTGTACCGATTGCACGACTGCGGTGGGATTCAAAACATGAGGAGGTATTTAGGTTAACGAATTAGCCACTCGTTATCCGAGTGTTAAATGACATTGAGCAAAATGTTTATTCCAGTTTTTTTCTATCCAAGAAGTGAAATCAGTAGCCAACCAACCAACCAAATAACTACACGATGACGCCTGAATAATTTATATGTAGCAAAATATCCGAAATCACTGCATAACGATATTTAACCATTGTTATGGGGTAACATCGAGTAATTCCAGCGCTCGCAAAACGGTGCTTACAAACTATGCCGAAAATCAGTTTTTTGTTTAAAAATACGTTACTAACACAAACATTGCTTCGTGGAATACATGAGTTAAACACTTTGAACAAGAACCATTATTCTGTCATGCATGACGCCCATTATATAATCATTTTTGTGAAATCCGGTACATTGTATCGTTACCAAAATATGAAGACCGAGGATCATCAATTTTAATTACCCAACTCGCTGGATTATCTTGCTTATGATAAGAGAAGCACCTCCAACATAAATGTTAAAGCGAAAGAACTCGTATGAAAAGAACCAAAAGATTTGTAATGTCTACTGCCTAGCATTGTACTCCAGATTTTTCATGCAATCACATATACCGACTGAAACTGTAATCATTTCAGCTCCAAAAAAACAACTTGCATTTTTACTGTGCTAACCCCACGGAAATTATTCGCCCTCGAAGGAGTACCTATCGCTGTTGTTGCTGATAAACACATTTATTTTTCGCTCCATGTTTGGATTAGTGGTCAGCTACTCCTAGTTATTCTCATACATTATCTGCAGTGATATCATTCAGGTATACAAACATCTTCATATAATTACAAAAGCGAAAATAATGGCATATTTCACGATGCATATTCACACAACCGAGAGTTAAGTTCATGTTATATTCGAACAATTTGTTAGCAGTAATCACTAATATCACGAATCGTTTGAGGAAATTGCGTAGAAACAAAAACGAGAAACATGAACCCACTCGTGAACCGAAAGGATTGTTTCTAGCAGAAGATGGTATTTCGATTGGCTTGATTTCTTTTGAATTACTTTCCACATTGGGAATAAAATACCAATGGACATCAGGTTGCAACGAATCACTTGTAAGACTGAAGTGGCATGAAAATTTAGCCGAATCTCCAAACGTTTTAAAATCTTCCGCAAGCGAATCGTTGTTAAGCATTTGTGGTTGCCATGTCAGAGTATCTGTAATGAAATACTATTTTCACGCGAGATAAAACGTACCTCTTCCCGGTTCATGATAATCAATGGTATTCATTGTAATGGTCGACAAAGCTGTTTCTTGAATGAAAAAAGTTAAAGGCTTTTAGAAAACCGTCAATAAAGTAAGCACTAATTCGAGTAGTACATGTGGAAGGTGTCATGCAGACGTTGTATAGCTGTAACAAAATTATTTAATAATACGTTATATGAAATTTTATGTTTTACATTTAAAATAATTAATAATAATTCTGTGCATTGCAATAAAACCAAAATTGAGCGATTATTTTTAGTTAGTCATTCGTTAATAATATCTCTCTAAAATTTAGGTATTAGTAAACAATTGTCAACTGCAGGTTTCATAGAAATAAAATGTTTCCTTTTATGATGAATTTTAAATGCAAGATACAATGAAAATGTATCTAACCAAGCAATTATCACTCTGTTTGTTCGATAAATCACAAATATTTGATTGGGATACTTTTACATCTGTATTTCATTTCTAGTGTATGATTTCATTTTGAACAATCAATGACTCTGTTGTCGTTATATTTTAAAATTTTAAAATCCTATTAGATTATGTGCGTTTGAAACGGACGCACATACATGCAATAAAGAATGTGAAACCAAAATATACGTTACCGCATACTGATAAGGTCAGCTCTGTGGATTGTCAGAACAGCACCAGGGTGGTATATATCAAACCTCTATTCGGTAATTACCATCGATATTTGTTGCTGACATGAAAAATTGAACTAAAATCAATGTCTTACGTCTGGTCAGATAGATTAATAGGAGAATAAAAATGCACAAGATTTATACTACATGAAATCACATATGCATGCATTAATTTAGACATCGTACCTCTGCTCACATCGGAGCCTTTGAAGTTAGAATCCCCAGACAGATAGGCCAACAGGATGCATTGTGTTTTACCTCAAAATATTAACTGTTGATGTTTACTGGTATGGTAATTCTGTAGCTGCCATATCAGTGTAGCCGTATGTTGCTATATTACTGAATATACGTTGTGAATCCTTGTTAATAGATTGCATCCCTTTTAATCGCAGGATGTGCGCAATTAAACTGACCAGTAATATTGGACTTAACTCAAAATTTTTAAATAAATGATGCATGTTCATTATATTAAATTACGCCCTGAATAACGACGAAATGTGCGGTCTTTTTATGATGTGCGGAAAGCTCCGATATTGTTGTCTTAGCAAGGGATGAAAATTCTAAAATGGACTTTTTAGATTCAACCGAATCACAATCCGGTGGAATGTTTAGTCTTCAAGGCCAACTCACAGATAATAGTGAACAATCATACAATTTTGCGCACAATAGTGATTATTTGTTAGCAGTACATTTTTGGCCATAAAAGATGTCAACGTACATGCTGACGTTCACCAGATGGAAGTCAACATGTGGTTACGCTCGACTTAATTGCCTTTTGTGTTAGCCAGATCGCTTCGATTAACTCAATCCAATTTGCCCTGTGTTCAACTGCTGATCAAAAATAAAACGTGATAATGAGAAGTATGCGGACGCCGAAATATCAGCCAGTGCGATGAGACAATTAGTCCCGAGGTCCCACTGGATCGCTCAGCGCCCAAATAAAGTTTTCACAATCACTATCAAATATATCCTGGTTCTAAGCGCAATACAGAGTGTATACGCCCAAGTAATGAAATAAAATGGATCAAGCGACTTAATTAATGGAGACGGTAGCTAAGTAATTTCAAAAAATTTAAATAGCAAATAATGCTGGCAACTTTCGTTTAACTTGTTTGGTCGATGGGTTCCTCTAACAGGTTAGTGAAATTATCAATTTATTTGTTGGTACTCTCGTCAATACTACGAATAAACGCCTCTCAAAATTAATCGATCAAATTGAAGAGTAATTCAATTGTCTCAATGCTAACTTGAACCTTACTACAAGAGCTTATAGTGCGTCTCCAGGTATTAGTCAACAACTGTATCTGTATTATACTTGGACTAAGCTTATACCATTGTATACGCAACGATGCTGTCCGTGATAAGAAATTCTTTAGTAATATTGATACAGAGAAACAATTCAAATCGCTTAGGTTGACCTTTCTAGGGCGCATTTTACGGATGACGAACTGCCGACTACGCAACGCATTATTTTGCGACTTCGCACATGCACTCGTGATGGTCAAACCTTTATATGAAATATCGCATTGGCTAGAAACATTTATGTAATGCTTTGAAATCGTGTTCAAAGTCAATCTAGAAACAAGCATTTTTCTTGGTGTTTGCGTGATCCTGTATGTAGTCGAATGGGTTATCGATGAAAGTGAAATATGATGCATGAAAGTGAAAGCTGTAGGAAACCTATCGAGCAGACATAGCTTAACTCGATTAAAAAATTTGATTGAATGCATATTGTATTTGACGTGTTAGCCTCACTTACTCTTCTATAGATCTTGTAACGCCCCTCACCAAAACTTTAAAGATTTTATTCTCTCTTGATTGCACGACAGTTAAGATTTTCTTGCATGCTACCGAAGTAACGCACATATAACTATTTTATTTAGAAATTTCCCGAGTATACAAATAGGCATGAACATAAAGGGCACCTTTTCCAATATTACCAATGTAGTCAGATTTAATAGTATAGAATGTAAAATGAAAACATTCATTACATTACATTACATTATCTTACATATTTTACTTACAAACAAAAAAATGATGGGAGGCATATTTGCATCATATATTTTACGAGTTAAAATTATGTTGTCTATAGTGTGATAGATGTGTGGATGATAAAATCACATTTAAAATTTTCTTTTATAATCGACAAAAATTATTCGTATACTGACAAACTAGCGCTGGCTTAAAAATAGCCAAAGCCGATACACCATTTCAAATATTTTTGAGACATTACCTCTGTTGAATCATATTTGAATAAAGCATTTCGTCGTGAGCTGAATAGCACCATAATTCATCAAACATCAGAAATTTAATTTAAATATAAAATTCAACGTATTTTTGTTGTAGTATTTATAATACAGTTTACATTTGAATGATAAAGCATTACTTACCAAAATATCGTATCATAAAAACACGAGAAATGCTTTGAAAAGGATTTTCGAAAACACATTGATAATTTATTTCCACTTCATCCTTTTCTTCCATTGATATAAAGATGATTTTCTTGCTAGAGCTGTCCGAGCAAAATTACAAATAGAATTAAAACCAGGAAGAAAAATATATATAGGGAATAATGATTCATAGATTTTTTATCGAAATTATGTATGTTTTTAATTTCTATAAAAGGCTCTATTCGAATTCAGACATTGATAATTCATGAAACAAATTGCAATGTGCTAATACAACCGAATATGTATTTGTGAATATTATTCACACATACTTTCGTAAAACCGCCTCTCCATTTCTATACCAATCGATTCGGATATCTTCAAACGCACATTGCTGTGTTCTCCGCACATAACAGTCTAATTCGATTGTAACAGGCAATACGACGGCTTCAAGGATATAAGCTGATTTTGCGTTATTTTTAAAGAAGCAGGTAGGTGAACAGAACCCCGTAATGCCAAAGAGCACAATATCTGTAAAAAAAGCCAATAAGTAGTGCATGTCACAGTTTTATCGAAAATATAAAAAAATATACAAAATGATTTCAAATCACTGAGTTCAATGCAAGGTTCTGTTGTTCATAAGAAGTTGCTTATGCTTAGAATGCTGAAAATAAACTATTAATACTTTTAGTTCGAAAGGTATAATAACCTAGGATAATATGAAGTTTAAAATTTGAATGTGCTCTAGATGTATATGCGTGCTGAGTTTATACCGAATAAAGTAGGAAAAATTAAACGGTAATGGCTCATACACAGAAGAAACAAGAGTTAAAGAAACATTGTAAATGCTTCCGAAAAAGGGTTAAATACAGCAAAAATTAGAATCAAACATAACACTTAATGCTATTTTATTAACATCCTGCAAAACATAAGCTAAAATTCAAAAACGTTTAGTTAAAACTGATATATTTTACAGATTTATTGTGTGATATTTAAAATCTTTGTAGCAGTTCATCCAACAGGCAAAACCATATCTTACAATATATGATTATAAATTAAGTAAAGATGAAAACTGCATCGAAAATATCTTAAATGAGATTCGAACAAAGATACGTTTGCTTACATAAAGATATTAAATCCTCTAATTTTGTCATGACGCAATATGAGATAATATTTTCAAAGTTTTGCCATAGGATGACCCGAATAAAAAGCTGGTTTAAACGCATTGTTATTTTACATACTGGGTTCACAGTGATAATGCGTTATTTTTGATAAAACGTAAATTTGTAAGATTATGTTCATCGAGATATCAAAGCAGAATAATGGTAATTATTCGTTTAACTTTAAACTCATGCTGAATTTACTCAAGACTCAATGTTACGTATATCCAATTGTGCGACCAGAATTACGTCATCAGTTTGCGGTTGAGTAAGTAGCACTGCGATATTGAATATCCAATTTATGTTTTTTAGCTTTCAAATCCCTCAAATATCAGTCTCAATGTCGGCTTATCGTCATGGCTGTTGTTATTGGCCCCGTTTGTTTGATGACAACCATGGATGTACAATAACTTTGCTTTATGTTTATGCACAGTAGCTTTTACAATGACTAAAAGTTCCGTAGTAGGCAATATACTTGAGTGGATCTGGGAGAACGAGAGTAGAAATAATAGGAACACAATGCATTAAATTCGGCTTGTGCCACGCCACCGATGCTATTCAAATTCGATGTATCATTTATTCACTTAATCATCTCCTGTCACTTTATGCTCAGCAATGGACTACATTGATTTGCTCCCAAGCTAAGCAAGTAAAACTTACTCACAATTCTCTGGTGGTTTGAGTATATAAAATTCGTATAAAATATGAGACGAGGACTTTTGTAGATTCGACTGTCTATTTTCAGGCAAAATCAATTATTTATAAAATCACCTGATCACCGTCCCATCTAGCCGCATCTTTTCGAGATTCTGATTATCGTGATATGTTGCTCTTACACTTGAATTCGAGATGGCAAAAACAGCCGAAATTAATCAAACTGATAGTGCTAACCCATTATTATCTATGGATGCGGCAGTTCTATACAACTTAGGCGTTCCGACTCCAACCCAATCAGACAAGTGAATGGCACACTGAAAACTTTATATGATGTGTATATTGAAATACGCATGGCTTTGTGAAAAACGGCGGATTCAACCGAGATATGCTTGCACCGCTCACATGACATTATCGCTATTGCATGAACATGGTATTCATCCCAATCGATTGAGACGGAGATACATATTCCCAATATAAATTTGATGAGAAACGATCGGAAGGGATGTGGCAGTGGTGTTGCCATTTATTTTCATAATCGCTTGTTGTTCCTTTAAATATAGTACATAATTTGGTGTATTTGGCTGATGTCTGAGGAAGTTCGCATGATTGGTGTGCTTTGCCGTTTCACTTAATCTACTGAATCGTACAATGAAAGGTTGATCCAAATGCTTTAGCACTCGACACGCATTGTTGGAGCAATATTATCTAATATGGGTGATTTTAACCTGGATACCATTATTTTGAAACACTGCTTATTTAGAGATGCCATTATATTCAAACCGAATTTTACAAACATGATCAAGAATGCACCGGAATTCACTCCGTCTTGGATTCTGTGTTAACATAGGGAGAACAACCTATCTAAGCGATTACTTATCAGGCTTCGTTGCATCTAACCTAAATTTCAGTATTCCACTTTAACATTGATAACAATATTCATCAAATGTTCATTGAAAATTGTATCGCTCGCCAGATAGATAAATTGCAATTGAGTGGAACACTAATACAGATTCTGCTTGGGCATAATTAAGGATTAACATAGACTCGCAAGATATTTTATAAACAAGCAAGCATGAACATGTTTTGTCTGGAGCGGAACATAAAAGTGGATTGCTCTGAAGCGAACGACGTAGGCGCTGTATTGAACTGGCAATACACACACTACTTGGTCACATTTTTGTATAATCCGCAATGAAATGATTTTGCTTACCTAAAAGGATGCCGGCAAAATAGAATGAAACCGCTAGTTACAAAACAAACATAAACGCAAAAGAAACGTTTAACCAGGTATATTCGAAGTCCACACTAGTAAACACACATTTACAATACGTTGTACCAAATATTTCAATGGCATGTTGTGAACATTATATCATCATATTAATTCAAATATTGAGCGACATTTTGATAAATTCATATATTTTCACACGTCAATTTATTAAGACTAATATTAGAAAATCGCCCAGTTGCGAATGGCATCACAGCAGAATCCCTATGGTTATATCATCATCTTTATATCCCACCTCTTTCCTCTAATTCAAAGAGCAGAACCAAAAATTAGATTTCTTGTGTTATATCACATCTTTTCAAAAGTATTTGTCGATCTGAAAATGGAAAATATTCATGTCATTGCACATTTTGCTGTTAATGGCAACGGTATGGAGCGCAATGTTCAAGAATAAAAACGTGATGAGCTTGGTTAACAGATGTCGTTGAAAAGAAAGTTTGTAATGAATCAGTGATGTTAGTTTATTAGTAACCTTTCGCTTCTGTCTCAGAAGCTTCGTCAGACCAAAGGAGTCAGTACGATCAGAGATGAAGCTTAAATTACATTCACCTGACCAATTCTAAGTTTGTTAAGATCTGCACAGCTTATGGTCGGTTCTGCGCTGGTTGAAATAAACAAGCGCAATCAATATCCACTAAGGCACCTCCACTCATACGTGCCGTATTATCCTCAAATTGTTTTGGTCTTGGTAGATGTGAATGACATCTGCGACAGATTAGCTCGATTGAGTAGTCGGTGCGCACACTAAGGGTTACGCACGTTAATATTTACCCGCCTTAGAACCGGACGTCAGATCGTGGAGTCATCAAACAAATCCTCCTTATTGACTGAAATTTTACCAGCCTTTGTCATCTGAACCGCCTCAGCGTGAAGTCGTTCAATGAGTGGTTTTATTCCCCGTCTTATAACTTCTACGTTACCATGATCAACGCTGTGACCTGCGTCCAGCACATTCGTTCTTCATGATTATGATTTCCAGATCGGTCACGAACATTTTTATCAGATTTTGTTAAAGTTTAAACAAAAATGTGGAGAAATGAATTTTTACAAATACGATATAGAGGCCTCACAAATTTGAACATCTTAGCTAAATAACCATTTGGTTGATATGTTGAGTATTTAAAAGTAAATATCTGCGGAATTTTCACGTGTGTTTGGTTTCATATATTTTAACACTCTGTTAGGTTACTGAGCAACTAATAGCTTTTCAAAACTGAATTGTTTGCTATACGCGGTTTTAAAGCTTACCAATTTAACTGTACGCTAAGAGATAACATTGAGAATTATCACACAAGTCAATTGTAATCTTATAGTCTGCCTGACGTATAGCTAAAATTTAATAGTTGTTAATTTGAGCCTAAATATGACAATATGTGATTTATGCATTATTCAAACAATAAACGAATGTGATGTAATGTGTTTGAATTTGGAAAAATCCGTTTATATCTTTTATCCACATGATGAATAAATCTCGTTGTTTATTAAATTTCACGATTAATAATTATAATTATATTTTATTATAACCTAATGATTGCTCGCGAGTACTTCAATGTTCAAGTTTATACATTAGGTAATACATAGGTGTTTTTGAAGTGTGTTAGAAGTCAGAATTTACAACTGATTTGTCGTTTTTTTCTGTGTGCTAAACGTAATTTTTCAAAATTCAATGATGAATTCTTATGTGCAACATGAAATTGTACTCGGGAAAAGCATATGTTTATTTTCGCTAGCATTTATATTGATACATAGAAAGTGATGACATAGATGATGATGTAGACAGACTATCACCTGTTGCGGATTATCTAGTTTAGAATGATCCAGCTCAGGAAAGATCAACGACGACATATTATAAATCAGACTGTTTCAACCATCCATAATTTGAATAGCGCCTCTCAAAACTTAGCATGCACATAGTGCAAACTATATTAATTTTGCTAAATACAGTGTAGTGGACCAAAAATATAAGTCTAGCACTACACACAATACAGCAAAAATGGAAAGAACTCATTAGAAGTCCAAAGGAGCAAATGTTCAATCCACACAGGAAACGTCCAAGAGGTGATGGAATCCAAGTTGCAGGAAGCGCTAAAATTTTTGAGGATCCGTTAATCACAATTCGGCACACGGCGACCAACGCAAACTGCACAACCGCGGAAAAAGACAATGTCAGAGTTCCAAATTGTAATAACCGCCAAAAAGTGTCTTGTACAAGCGTTAATGCGAATGAAGTGTACATGGTCAAAAAAGGAATAACTATATAAGGCGAAAATTTGTATGTACTTTCATGCAAGGTCGCGATTGGTTTGAAAACGGTGCGTGATTGCCAAATATTTCATAATTACGAAAACTTTTATTTTTATCTCACACTCTTTTGACTATTTTTTTTTACTATTCGAAATATGTACACTAAAACACCCATCTCGAAGCGAATTAATTTACGTAAAACCCCCAAGACCAACAAATGCTGCGTATACATAGATCAGAACACTTCTGTTATTTTGAATAAATTACGGAAGTTAGAATCCGAATTAAATGAAATTCGAAAGAACAACTCTTTTGTTACACAGGTTTGCAAGACTTTACAACCATTAATTATCCTTCTGGATGATAATTCAAATATCGACAAGGATATACTCCAACGAACTAATAAGTTCGTTGAATCAATTGTTACTGAAATTTCTCAAAGAGACTTAAGATCTAAAAATGTTATACTGTTTAATATAGACGACAGATATCCTTTACAAGATTTAAAAACTACTATCTGCTCATCTTATGGATTCCCATCGGACTGCGCTTCGCTAAAACGCTTGAGAAAATATAAGCCTTCGAGGTCTTGCCAAATCCTATAAGAACTCAGCGACAAATGCCTGGCATCACACATTTTAGCCCATGAGGATGTTTTGAAATCGATTCCTAGATTTAAAAAATGTATTTTTCAACCTGATTTAACGTCAATGTTACGGAGAACTAGGTTTCATAGGCGTACCGTTACTACTCCATATTCCACTGAATCTTCAAACAGTGGAAAAGAAACGATGAAAATGAATGAGGTGCCACAAGAGTTGAATGCGCCTCCAACTTCATTTTCGCCTGTGAATAATTCAACACAACCTATTATTTCACCTAAAATTCAAACTAAAATTATTACATCCCCTCACTTATGGAAAAGAACCATCTTGTCTGCACCACCTCCTTTCAGAAATTCTTCAACTTTTGACAATAGAAATACTCGGAACTTTAATCGTCGTATAATGACTTATCCATTTGATCGGAACTTGGCATGACAATTCCATCGACCAAGTCCGCAATACCCGAATTAATTTTCGAATTAATACAACCCATCACAGCACTTTTTAACCATATTAGCTGGTCCCTCTACACCAATTTTCCATATTTTAACTCATTTAACACTCACTCTACTATGTTCCCTCATTCAAGTATGAGAAATTTTCAAATCCCTCCACAAAGTCTTTTAACCTAAACCAACATGCTCCATATAATAATCAAATACATAATAAGCCATTTTCTGATCATAGCCTCTCATGTCTTCGATTTATTCTTATCAATGCTCGATCCATAACTAACAAGATATTAGCTTTACGTTCATATCTCCTTTCTAATCCCGCTTATATCATTCTAATAACTGAATCTTGGACAAAAAAGAACAATCAGACTGTGCCTTTCTGATTCCAATCTATCACATTTTTAGAAAAGACCGCGTTGCAAAACGTGGAGGAGGTTGCCTTGTTTATGTTCATTCTAAACTTCAAGCTAACATAACCATTTCATCCGTCTTCGGTCATATCGAAGATTCTATCTGGCTGGCTCTACCGGCCTTTGATCTCTTACTTGGATGCATCTACTATCCACCAGCTTCTATTTCTTCATCGCTTCAACGCTTGACTGATTGTTTCATAGAAGCCTCTGTTCACTCTTTCCGCTATAAATTAATTGCAGGAGGTTTTACCATGCCTTTACTTAACCAGGTAGAATGCAACGAAATAAATCCTAATTCTTTTTCCAATACCACTAAACTATTAAGTTTTACACAGTTTGTTGATAAACCAACGCGCAATAAAAATATCCTCGACCTTGTCTTTACTTTGAACATCACACCTTCAAACCTGAAGATATCTCCGTCATTTTGTTAATGGAGATCATAACATTATATCTTTCGGATTCACTTGCAATAGCATAATAACTAGTGTTAAAAAGCCACATATTATTACTCACATAGATTGGAAAATCTTTGAAAACCTCATTAGAAACGAAGATTGGACTGAATTTTTCCTTTCTGACAATTTTAACGTAACCTCCAAAATCTTTCATAATAAACTGGTTGAGTTACTACAGAAATCTACTACCAGACATGCTAGACACCTCAAACTGAGTAAATCTCATAAGTTAGAAAAACGCATTGCTTATTTGACATCATATGCTCGTAATAAGCATGACATCTCTTCCCTTTTGCACGCGTATGAACTATCTGACAAACTAGTACAAATTATGAACCATAAACTGATTTCTGATGAGTCTACAACCCTCAAATCCAGTAAAGACAGAAAGCATTATCTAAATTAATGAACGCTAGGGCATCGGAAAATTCAGATAAAATAAACTATATCATTAAACAAGATCAACATGGTAATAATTGCACAGTAGTGACTGAGCCTTTTGCTGTTTGCGAAGAATTTTTTTTATTTTTCAATGCTTCATATAATAACTACTCTTATCCAGAGGTATTATTACACCCTCCATGCAATACGTTAGACACAATTACAATTAATACCTCTGACTTACGTAAAGTTTGTAATCAAGTTACAATCTCCGACAATCATGATGAAAAAGGTTTCGTACAAGCAATATGCAAAATGGGATCTGAAGACTTCTTTTTATTACTACTCAATCTCTTTAATACGTCTATCAAATCAGGAACTTTCCCCTTAGAATGGAAACATTCCGTTGTAATTTCTCGACATAAGTCCGGATCACTACATACAGTTACCAATTATCGACCCATTAATCACACACCACTTCCAGCTAGAATATTTGAGAATCTTGTCAGACAGGCCACCCTAGAATACTTGACACCAAACTATTTCATATCAAACCAGCACGGATTTCATTCGGATTTCTTTATTTATAAATATTTTCGTTCATGGGATTCACCTCCCAATAATATAAGAATGAGCACTTCACAAACTGAATTCAAAAAGCAACTCAACTCCATTTTATCTCCGAATAAATTATGTAAGCTATTTCTAATTAATACAACTATAGATAATTTATACTTATACGGCATAAAAGGCTTTTGATATTTTTAGGTATAAAACATTTTAAAGTGACATATAACTTTTTTCTTGAGAATTTACTTTTCAGAATTGTTGAAATTCAACAAAATACACTCTCACAGTTCTTGAAATGGCGATACAACTCATATCTCCGTGACTCGATGAAGTGAACTCCCTATACAATTATCTGCGTTTGAAGTTGCATTCGGAACATCATACATGAATAAACATTGTGGTTCTGACCTACCCAAACTGTAATTAACCCATTTCAAACAATTACTGTTGTATTCGTTAAAAACATGAACCTTTATCATTTATTTTTCCAATATTCTATCAACTTTATGTTTAAACAAGCTACCATCTGTACAAATGTTATCCAACTATTTTTTACGGTTGTTAACAAAAAATGTATTTATGTTTGACCTTAACATTTGTATAATTACCGTTTTATTTGATGTACTCATTCATGAAAACAAATGATCATGCATGGCATGACTTGGTGTAAAATAAAATAAAGAAAAAAAGAAATACAAAGTTACAAAGTGAAAGCAATTCACTACAACATAACATATAAATTTTTTTGAGAATTTACTTTTCTGAATTGTTGAAATTCAACAAAATACACTCTCACAGTTCTTGAAATGGCGATACAACTCATATCTCCGTGACTCGATGAAGTGAACTCCCTATACAATTATCTGCGTTTGAAGTTGCATTCGGAACATCATACATGAATAAACATTGTGGTTCTGACCTACCCAAACTGTAATTAACCCATTTCAAACAATTACTGTTGTATTCGTTAAAAACATGAACCTTTATCATTTATTTTTCCAATATTCTATCAACTTTATGTTTAAACAAGCTACCATCTGTACAAATGTTATCCAACTATTTTTTACGGTTGTTAACAAAAAAATGTATTTATGTTTGACCTTAACATTTGTATAATTACCGTTTTATTTGATGTACTCATTCATGAAAACAAATGATCATGCATGGCATGACTTGGTGTTAAATAAAATAAAGAAAAAAAGAAATACAAAGTTACAAAGTGAAAGTAATTCACTACAACATAACATATAACTTTTTTCTTGAGAATTTACTTTTCTGAATTGTTGAAATTCAACAAAATACACTCTCACAGTTCTTGAAATGGCGATACAACTCATATCTCCGTGACTCGATGAAGTGAACTCCCTATACAATTATCTGCGTTTGAAGTTGCATTCGGAACATCATACATGAATAAACTTGTGGTTCTGACCTACCCAAACTGTAATTAACCCATTTCAAACAATTACTGTTGTATTCGTTAAAAACATGAAACTTTATCATTTATTTTTCCAATGTTCTATCAACTTTATGTTTAAACAAGCTACCATCTGTACAAATGTTATCCAACTATTTTTTACGGTTGTTAACAAAAAATGTATTTATGTTTGACCTTAACATTTGTATAATTACCGTTTTATTTGCTGTACTCATTCATGAAAACAAATGATCATGCATGGCATGACTTGGTGTAAAATAAAATAAATAAATAAAGAAATACAAAGTTATAAAGTGAAAGTAATTCACTACAACAGTACTTAATAAATCCTTTAACATAGTTGTTGAGATGCAGGTAAATTCCCAGTTTTTCTGTTAAAGGTCGGCAGACATAACAGCAAAATTTAGAGCCAAATCCAAGTAATGATATCAGACAGCTAATTATAAGTAATCATTTAGAATGATCCAATTCATTAATGGTCACCATCGAAATATTATACCATGGAGTTTATATTTTGATAAACACAAATAAAAGTTGATATGTGAATCTGAAATGTCGAATCTCATCGAAACTCGTTTAAGCTACTATGAATAATGAGGGAAATGATGTGTAATTATTAGCAAAATATGAACCACATGATAATTAACGGTGATCATTAATATGGTTTTGTGAAATGGGTTTCAAACATATTTTCGTTGTGATGTTTGCTTGACCACATAGTTACTCATGTGGAACTCGCTGAAACTTTGATATTTTTATCGTTGTTAATTTTATTTTATTCTTCGTACAGATTTCGTCATTGTTTTGTTATAAGCACACATGTAAATATGCAAACTATTTGAATATGTTATTCACGCCACTCACGTGTTCTGTTTTGCGACAAGTCTGTCGTGTGTGATTGATTTGGATCTGTATGCCGTGGTACGTTGAGAAGTGCGTTCAGGTTTATTGGGTACAATAATCAGAAGGCTTACGCTGTTTCTGGTAAAATTTACGCTGGATCAACCGCTACAAGTTGGCGAGCCTCGAAGAATTTTCTTTTCGAAAGTTTGGTTCGTACCAGGTACTCCCATTTATTTTGATTTCTCTGTCAGACATATTTTCATTTACGAAATAAATATTAAGTCAGCATTTAGTGATACACTATGTGAGGATATTTCTACAGACGCTATGTCACAATTCAACCCTCCGTCGTATGGCATGAACTACACTCTCATCTGGTTTGTACAAATCGAAGCACTATTCGATTGGAGACGGGGTGCGGAACAATTCATTAACGTGTCAAAAATATCAGTACCGCTGGACTTCCTACAAGAATTATTCAATATTCAGCTGCAATTAATAGAAAAAGTCGCATCACATCTAATCAACAGTTCCAGCTCAGAAGAATCAGTTCAAAGTTCAGTGAGTAACTTCGAAGAAATTTAGTCGCATCCAATAAATGAAGTCAAATTCGATTAAGTGAAATTAGAAATGAACACAGAAGAGGCTACTACAGAAGATGAGTTCCATCCCACAGGACTTATAAGTTACCAACTAAATTTGAATCAAAGCTACAGTCCGACCCCGACCGTAAGTTACAAAAAGTCAGTGAAAAATGTCGGAGTGTGATGAAGCATAAATCTGAATCAGGAATGAGAGCACAACATGCACTGCCTTTAATCTCAGCCGCAGATTCTGTTTCATTCAGCAGGAGAATCAGGAGAGAATTAACTGGTAAAAGAATACGACGAAACAAAGTCCCTGATGTCATGTCTGAATTTCGACAGAAAGGTGACGTTAAACAGTTTAACGAGAAACATTATGTAATCAGTCGTGTAAAAAACAGTTGTTTCGAGATACGCTTGCCGGCGATTCATAAAATTGTTGACTGCTCGACAGCACAAATATAATTACAGAATCGAACCTCAGTTAAACAAACACTGTGGTGCAAGACCGAAAATAATTTCCAGTGAGGATCAAGTTTATGTAGAGAACATACGTCACCATCGGAAGTTCTGGATGCCAGAAGGAATGTTTAGGAAAATGGAAAATAGCATATACAAAATACATCTCAGTCAACGATATGGAAATTCTAAGTACACAAAACGACCATCAAACATGTTTCTACGAGAAATCCCCATTAAAACAGAAGTTCTACCCAAAGGCCGTATCAACCAGCCAGCAACGCGTTACCGAAAGCCTTCAGTTTATAAAACCAGAATCCAGCCAAAGATAACCTGCTCAGAGATCGTCCCATTTGTTCATTTTTTTTCAAAAAGGGGAGGTGTTGTATAGACGGCGAACGAACTATCGATCAATCATGAATCACGAGATTTCGAAGAGTTTTCCATAATTTATCCATGCAAGTTTATAACGTCGCACAATCTCGTACTAATTCTCGTAATCATCGACCACACAAGATACAAATGTCATGCAATCATACCAGGGAAAACACGAGACCAGGCATTAGACGCGACAGCTCTGTCGGGCAGCACTCATATTCGTCTTTTGTAAGTTGTCGACAGGTTTACGAAAGTGCGATTCCTAATCGACGCTGGTGGCGCCGATATAGAACGCAAGAACAGGCGGCAAAAGGCACAAAATGTCTACTTTCGGTCAAAGATCACTTTCTGTCGAAATACGTCTCGACGTAACTTTCGATGGATTTTCAAGCTTGTCGATGTCAACGTTTCACTTCTGAGTGCAGATTTCTTTTCTCATTTCAACCTTTTAATCAATATAGCTGGACGTAAGCTTATTGAAAATTTAAAAATGATTATTTCATTCCAGTACTTACCCCGAACATCCAATCAGCGTTCATTGACTTACTATAACAATTTATAAAGGTTTTAAACCGTTATCGCATTCTGCTACTGTAAAACATGACGTCAAACACCAAATTTTGACCCATGGTCCTCCGGTGTTAAACAGACACCGTCGTTTGGCCACCAACAAGTTCGAGGTAGCAAAGATTGAGTTTGGACACACGCTTCAACTTGGAAACATACGACCATCCAAATCGCCCTGGGCAAGCTCTTTTCACATGATGGAGAAGAAAAAAGCTGACGCTTGGTGTCTATGTGAAGATTACCGTGCTCTTAACAGAGTTAAAATTCCTGATCGCTACCCTATTCCCCACATACATGACATCGCACCTAACTTGCGTGGAAAGACTGTGTTTTTTTAACTGGAACTTGTGGTTGCTCATCACCAGATACCTGTCGCCGAGAAAGATATCCAGAAAAAAGCCATCACCACAACTTGTGGTCTTTTCGAATTTCTAAAAATTCCCTTTGGTTTACACAGCGCTGCTCAAACATTTTAGAGATTCATGGATCAATTTTTCCGAGGATTAACTGTTATTCATGTATATATTGATAAGGTCAACATTGCTAGTTCGTCTGAAGTGAAACATACAGAACATCTGTTTCAGCGACTTTTCAGTTTGTCGTTGTCGTTAAACTGGGTAAATCCCTTTTAGGTTTCTCATTCCTCGAAATTTCAGGACATCAGATCGATCGATACGGAATTCGCCCCGTTGTCCGATAAGCTATCATCAATTGACTACTATCCATGTGCCACTTCTCTGCGACAGTTGCGTCGAATCATTGGTTTAGTCAATTATTATTAGTCAACCAAATGAACACTGCTATGTGAATTCTCTCAACCATCTTCTGACTCAACCTCCCCAATTAAAAAATACTCGATCTGGTCGTAGAGCCAAGGTGGCATGCTAATCTTGTAGCACACGCGGATTAACCTCCTTAATTCGAGCTTTCTACTCTTATAAATCTCTAGGGAGGGAGTACTATACTGTTTTCAACATTGTATATTTTATTTTATTTCGTCATTGTTTGGTTATATTGCACATAAACAACATGTACCCATTTTGAAAATATTATTCACGTATTCCGTTTTGTGACAAGATTATCGTGAGTGATTGTTTTGGTTCTGTATGCCGTGTAACGTTGAGAAGTGTTTTCCAATTGATTGTGCATATATATATATATATATATTATATATATAATATAAAATACATATATCTATATATATATCTATATATATATATATATCTATATGCCCAATCAACGGAAGAACCCTTTCTCAACGTAACACGGCAGACGAGCCAAAACAATCACCCACTATATCTTGTCACAGAACGGAATACGTGAGTAATATTTTCGAAATGGATATATATATATATATATACTTGTTCGAAAACAAAACGCGTGAGCGGCGTGAATAATAGATTCAAATTGTGATCATATATACATATCTGCTTTATAACAAAAAATATATACATATATAAATACTACGAATAATATTTTTATTTTTTATATTGAAATGTAATATATCCAATTTATTAGTGAAAACTACTTAGGAATACGTCGATTTTTGTATATTTTATAAAAGAAGATCCAATGTTGTCACGCCTGAAGCGGTTTTGGTGAACAGCTCCTGGCCTGTACAATAGGTCTGGTGTGATGTTGCATAACTGCTTCTACTGACAGGAGAAGGGGTGAGACCGGCTGACTGCCGCCTCAAAACCGGCTTGCTTCGGGCAAGTGGAGCTCTTTATTTTATGAAGGCTTTTTACATAGGGGAAGGAAACTCTTTATCTCAAACATCCACTGCCTTGTGTATACATCCAATCATGGAAAAACTTCAGGAGTCGATTTCGATTACACTCTGGAGTTAAAGTCATGTTAAGCATTTCGAAGTTGTATTCAACTTCGTCATGCCAAATCCTGCGACGGCATCGTTGTCCAAACGTATCAGCCTAGCTGTTCCTTCGGTTTCGGTGATGCCGTGGAGAGGGTGCATTTGCTGTATGGGCAACAGCTAGGTCTCCATATTGAACTGCCCTGGCGTACATTTCAACGCACTAATGGAGAGGACACTACATACCACTTCTATGCAGAATAATATAGAATGCAGAGGATACAGGTTAAAGGCTATTACTCGACTGGCGTAGATCTCAACAAAGGTCGGTTCTAAACTGGGAACCTGGAACGTCCAGTCGTAACACATGACAGTCCTTCAAAACGTGCCACAAAATAACTGCTCAGCGGTAATGGGTGATTTCGATTCCAGAGTTGGTACAGATTGCGAGTCTTGACAAAACTTCCTCGGAAGGTTTGGAGTAGGTAAACCAATGAAAATTGACAACGCCTTTCAGAACCGTGCACACAGTTTAGTCTGCTTGTCAGTAACACTTTCTTTCAAAAAACCACAACATTGGGTCTTCTGAAAACATCCTCGCCACAAGCATTGGCATCAGCTTGATCTTATTCTTGTCAGGTGCACCAATATACGAAGCGTATTCCTCACCGGATCATATCAAAGCGCAAATCGTGACACTGACCTTTCGCTGCTTTGTGCAAAACTGAAGATATTTCAGTCGATAGTTCACCGCATTAAACTGTCTGCTAAACCAGGGATAGACGTCACTCGAACCTAATCTAACTGCGCGATTTGCAAAAGCCTTCAAATCCGAGTTTAACAAGACAACTTCACTTCAATCGGCTCGAGATAACGGAAAATCGCCAAAAAACTGTATGGCGAGAAGCAATTTCCATTTCCGATCCGAAAAAATCTCGAACGAGCGACTCGTTCGAAGCAAAAGCTTCTAAGATGACCGCTGTGTTGGACAACATATGTTCAGCATTCATGAAGTTCAGAGTTATACCAACAGAGGAAAAATAACGAATTCCAAGAGCAGCTAGAAATAAAGTTCAACAGACTGCAAATGATGTGCAAATGAATATTTGACTAAAATTAGCCTCGGTATCGAAACAGCTGCGGATACTGGAAATTTTCAAGGTATGTATGATGTGATCAACAGAGACATTGGTCCAAACAAACTTAAAATGGCTCCCATTAAGTCTGTATCTGGTAACTCGTTTGTCGCCAAAAATCAGCAGATGGAGAGATGAGTATAGAACTTCTCTTTTCTCACACCAGGAACAGTGTGGTTTTACCGCATGTACTTGAAGATGTTGAGCGGTTGCCGACCATTGAACACCTAGATACTACCCCCACTCTTAATGAGGTTATCGACCGCTAAGCGGATGAGAAGGCCCCTGGGGACGACGGAATTCCACCTGAGCTCATCAAATGCTGTAGAGCATCATTATTACAACCGCTTCACCATTTGCTTCGTCGGTGCTGACAGGAGGAGAGTGTCCCACAAGAGATGCGAGAGACAAAGATCATCACGCTATTCAAGAATAAGTATGATTGATGCAGCAGCAACGTTTACAGAGGAATCGCCATTCTGAATGTTATTGACAAATTGTTCGCTAGAGTCTTACATATCCGCCTACTAGTTTTGGCAGATAGAGTTTATTTCGAAACTCAATGTGGTTTCGGCAGGGGAAGATTGAACGTTAACATGATCTTCTCCCTGAGAATACTTCAAGAAAAGTGTCAACAACAGCGTATGCCATTATACGATATTTGTTATTTAACGTAGTCATTCGACTACGTCAGCAGGAAAGGATTTTCAAAATACTTGACCAGATAGGCTGAATCCCAAGACAGATCAAACTCGTTATTTCGTTTTATCAACGTATGTAGGGCTCAGTTCATTTTACCGACTTCAGTTAAGAAGCCTTTGAAATTCGCCAGGCCTCAAACAAGGGTGTGTTCTTGCTCCCACTCTTTTCGGCATTTTCTTAGCTCTGCTTCTGAAGAACGCTTTTATGACGAGTACACAAATCATTTACGTACTCAGGCGAAATATTTGCAAGCCTTTGAACCTGAACAGACTGAGAGCTCAAACAAAAGAACAGGATGTGATAATCCGTGACCTGCTGTTTGCCGACGACAGCTGTTTGCTGTATTGCTCACTCCCAAGAACACCTCCAGTTGCTAATGTACTTATTTTCTCGGCATGCAAGACTTTGGGCTAACAAATTGCATGAGCATGACCAAATTCCCTTTCAGTGGATTGTATAACCTTCAATCATCACTGTTGGAAACCGTCAGCTTGAACCAGTAGATCATTTCGCATATCTTGGTTCAAATGTTGCGAAAAATCTCTCGCTAGACACGCGGTTAGATTTTAGATTGGCTGTCATTATATCCCGATTAAACTATCATTTTTGGGGTGTACGTGATTGGACTTTAAAGAAAAAGATGATGGTATACAGCGCGTGCGTACTAAATACTTTACAGTACGTTAGTGAAACCTGGATCACACAAGCAATACACGAGCGGAAGCTGAATGCTTTCCATTTAGCAAGCATCCGCCGTATCTTGAACATAGTGTGGATGGACAAAGTGACTAATGCTGAATTGCTTTCAAAAGCTGGTTTGCAGAGCATGTTCAACATACTACGACAGCGCCGCCTGCAATAGCCTAAAAACAACGTCAACAAAAATGGAAAAGTGTCGTATTCCGAAAGATCAACTCTATGGTGAGTTGCAATTAGGAAGTCGACCATTGGGCAGACCGCACTTGCGGTACAAAGACGTTTGCAAAAGAGATATGAAAGCTCTTGACATTGACCCCACGAGTTAAGAACAACATGCTCTTGACAGCTCACATTGGAGGCATTGTGTGAAGCGTCGTCTGCAAGCTGGGGAGGAGCAGACACAGAAGACCGAGTTCTGACAATAGTGCAGGCGTCGCCGGAGAGATAATTTTTTTCCGAATCGGACTGTTTACTCAATATGAAAAGCTGTAGAACATGAAAATTCACGCGATTGTGATGTACAACAATTGTAAACTTCGACAGAAGGAGGCCAGCAACCAACATAAAATAAGGAAATCAATTGAACTTTTGATCAAACCTGTTGTGCGAGACCTTGAAACTGCTTACTGTCAAATATGATTGTTTATGAAGATATAGCTTTTCTGTGCGTGATTCATCGCGATATAAATGCTTGAGTTCAACTTCTCGTTTATCATACATATCAGTTTGTGTTACATGGTCATCTTCTATATATTATGAATGTTGAATCCCAATGAAGGTAGTGTTTAATATTAATATGATCAGTGGGAAATTTGCGAGTGAGTGCAAGATATGATTGACAGAGCAGTTCTTTGTTTGAACTTCTGTCGACATCGTTAATCAACGCTTAGGAATTAAGAGTTACATGGTGTATGGACCTCAAAAATCTAGCGTCGCGTTTCTGTATAATTATCGTGAAATTACCAAACTGTGAAAAATAAACGGCGAAATGAAAAGAACAACTAAAAGTTGTGTGAAATAAAACTTTGGAATTTTAAGCGAAAGAATATGTCATTCATCAAATTACGCATTTTTAATTGAGGTGTGAGGGTTTTCTTTCATTATTATTTTGATTTGGTCCTCTCCATTTCACATTAATCTAATACCAGATGTATGTTTTGAACGATATATATATATATATATACACTAGTATCGCTGTAATATACAAAAGTATGCTGAAACTTATAGGTTTATATGTGCACAGCATTTTGGATATTTCTCGCAAAAATATAATTTAACTTCAAGATATGTGATATTAGTGTGTTGCTTTCACTTTTCAAAATTAAGTTAACAGCCTACCTACGATTCATCAACTGAAAAAATTTGCTTTTAACTGATTTTGATTTTTAAAGTTGAAGAAGTTGTCCAGGCGATTTAAAAGTTGATGAGTCAGCTTCATGTCAACCTCAAATACCAGCGTGTGTCACCATCTGCTTGGCCTATTGGTGACCTAGACTTGAAGTGAATTTGTGAGTTCGATGACTTGTTCTCGAACGAAACATTTGAAAAATTCGATCTTTAAATATATATAATTCCTGATTAAATTTAATGCTACGTTAAAGCTACTGGTTCTATGATTTCGCGATTAATTTTATGGTATTCATGGTACGCGTTGAGCTTCGAGTATATAAAATTAATTTGCAACTGGTAGATCATTCAATGTTGCGTTTGTGACAGAAACACTCGATAATGAAAATCAAAATCCACGCATAGAACAAAACCAAGATATAGGATCCGTCCGAGAATTGTTTTCTTCAAATAATCAACCATGTACTCAGACATTATTCTCTGAAGATACATACAGTGGAACCCACCTACAACGAACTCGCTTACAACGAATTTCCGGTTTGACCGGACACACCATGATTTCCCAAATAAATTCCTTCTTTGTAAGCCTATATAAAACATTCGTACAACGAATCTGTTCGTTACGAATCTCGCCTATTACGAACACTGTACACGTTCCCGACAGCTATGTTTGTTCAATAAAGTTCATGCATACAACGAACTCGCTTTGTTTTGCCTTTAAACAAGCTTGGCGAGACACAAGCAGCCAGGCCTACAATGTGCTAACTGACTCGCACGCACGCATCAGAAAATCACGTGAATTCTCTGTGATTGGTAATCACAGACTCATGCCAAATTGCAATCACTCAAGCAGACACTTCATTCCCTTCTTACAGTTACACGATGGCTGACAGACAACGAAAACGAGAGCACTTTAGCCTAGAGAAAAATAGGGAAACTTTAGCTGAAGTGGAGAATGGCCAAATGACAAAACCTAAAATTGCTAAAAAATATGGCATAGCAAAATCAACGCTGTCCACCTTCCTGCAGCAAAATAAGCAACTTTCTGAAACATTAATGCCATTCGTTTTAGAATAAATTTACCATTATTAACATGAACTTGGAATTAATGTTGTGATCTGTGTGCTGTGGCATCATTTATTCATCAAATGGATTACACGCATGCAGAAACACAAAGGTAAGACATTCTTCACTACTTTATTGTTTACATGTGTACAGAAAAACGGCGCCAAAATCACATGTCTGACAATGCGTTTTACTTACAACGAACTCCGCTTATAACGAACATTTTACTCTCTCCCCAGCGATTCGTTGTACCCACTGTATATATGTTGCATTTGAATGCTAATGGGATATGCTAGTGTATTGTTACATCTTTCCTATTTTAACTAGAAGCGCACACATTTATTCGGTGCACTGCAGAAATAGCATAAATGCTGCATATTGACGGATAATTTTAATCAATGATAATGGCACATCTTTTTCATACATGCCAGTTAAGTTTGCTGAAATAATTTTAGAATATCGAGCTTATCAAAAATATCATTTGCTGTAATTTAATTCTCACATTCTTCGCTCTTCGGTATCAATGTATTAATGCACCAATTATCCAAAATATTTTGCATGCACTCACTACGCTATTATATAGCGCAATAGTTATCTATGAAATATACTAATTTTCTTAAGAACCATTGTGAGAATTTAGTTTCGTCAAGTTTAAGCAAAAATTAAACATATACTAGAAATTACTATTTTTTCTGAGTTCAATTGAAAAAAGTGAAAGCCAACTAATCATTCATACCTCTACATCGAAATATGATTCTGGGCTTCATATCGAAGACACTTAGTTATTATATTATTGTTTCGACATGCTATAATAAATAAACTATACTAGTTCGCACAAAAGATAGATTCCCATTCTTTTCTTATTGTTATTTTCCCGAACTATTTGTATTCCCAAATAACAAAAAACTGAGGTATAATTTTGCATTTGCGAAATTCACGAAATTTAAGTTCTATTACGTACACAACTTCAATTTACGTTTTCGGATTGCTCGGAGCCAAATCTTTATTTGCAAAATAAGAGAAAAGCAAAGCCAGTGTAATAAGTCTTATTTATGTAACGTTGTAAGTTTGAGCGTTTGACATTTTTGATATAAGACGTGAAATTTTGTTTATAGTACTTATTTGAATATGGTTAAGCAAGCGACTGCAATCCGTAAATTTATCCAAACAAATTATTCAAATTATGGCCGGTAATTTATTGTTTAAATTAATGCAACTTGGATCTGAAGCTTTAGAAAATTCACCATTAATTATACAAACAATAGAAATATTTTGCTTAAATTAAATATTGTTTAGATAATTTCGGGGGATGTGAGCAATACATCCCTTTGGTTTAGATAACTTTTCAAATTGAGTTTGAGTATTTCTTGCCATGCGACACGTGAAAAGCAAAATTCACTGTGTCAAAAAATAGGCCGTTAATGAAATCATCTTACAATATCTTGAGTATGCGTCCTTCAGATTCAAATAAAATATTACTATGATTTTGCCACTGGAGCTTATTTCGCGTTTCACGCATACTCTCACTGCCATGTCGAAAAAATAAACTAAATTTTTATTAAACTAAATATTTCTGATTAGTTTGTACCAAGATGTGTTTGCCAAATGTTGATATTTCGGTTTAACGACGTCGTTGGACAATACATTTCCTCACGAAATAATAAATATTGCAAAACAAACTAACCCCTTCCCCGTAGAAACAATTTGGATTCGTAAGCATCTATTAAATAGTGATAATTTTTTTTAAAAATAACGTAATTTTCAAATACGCTACTCAGAATATGAAAGCTGATTCTGTTTATAATAATGAAAAGATGGTGATCGATCAATGATTTTTATAAAATGGCGAAATTTATAAAGCCTGATAATTTGAAACAGAATTTATTCGTTTTCAAAAATACGTCTTAAATTACGGACAAATAAATACATGCTGTAATCAAGTCTTTTGAACCAACGGTTTGAAACAATATCCAATAGTTGAACCTGTACAACATATCTCAGAGGTGCGAAGTGCATCAACGATTATTGTTAATCTCGAGCTTTCGGATGATATGCGAAACACTATCATCTGGCACAACACGAGGGCTTGAATTGCCGACACGACAGTCAAAAACAATCGCGAACTCAACTTTCGTAAGGACTGTATTAGTAAGGTTTGAACGAAGACATTCTCGAAAATATGGAAACATCATAACGTGTACTGCTATCGAACTATATACAAATCTTTAAGATCGGTTAAACGAGCCCTGTGTGATGAGGACTTAAATCGTACCAGTATGCATGAAATCGAATTACAAATCAAATTCAATTGACAACCGGGACAGACATATTTCAAATCCATGTTGTGGTTACGTTTTTGCGTATATGAGAATGGCGGGCGGTTGGTTCTTTGAATTTTGCCTAATAAACGCATTAGATCAATCGGTATTCTCTCATGTTGTATGAAACGTTGGTTGACGCATTGTAATGGCTGAGCTCAGAGATGACTTGATGCCGAATCAGCCGTGAGACAAGGGTATTCATGTGGTCATTGCTGGATTGGTTACCAGAAGTGTTTTGATGAGAGACCATATATGTTTGCCAGCTGCCTTTCTTTGACCGTTGACCTGAGATTCTGGAATAATGAACCGGAAGTCTGCTAATAATCCCAGGCTGTTGCAAGCGTGACGAGGTGTATAAAAAAGTTGTAAATTAAATATTCCGTTTGTGTGATTTAAGAAGCATAATAAACTGCCTGTCCAAAATCGTGGTGACTTCCCTGCCCCGCTAAAATAAACTATTGTAATGTAAACAAAAATTACAATGATTATGTCCACATTCAAATCTACGTATGCCACTCACTCAGATAATTTTCGAAATTTTCATTTTTATCTAGAATAATAAGGGTTTCGTTAATAAATCATGATACTTACAACCAACTCCAGCAAAAAGTGAAATTTTATTACCTAAATAAATATATTTCATGCATTGATTCATGCATTACTCAATGATATTATAGCGTCATTCACTGGGCTTTCTATGTTGTATATTTTTGATACTACTTTGTGTATTTTCTTAGTTATGAATTTATTTGACGAATACTGCACCGAGGCTATTCAATAAAATGATTTGAATTTCCAGTGTTTCGCCTTCTGCGTGCTTTGTTTTACTTTAAATTGTGGAATTAATTATCTGTGAGCATAATACAAAAAGTAATCCATTTTTCAATTGCTTAGTCTCATTATTCGAGTTAACGGCAATCACTTTGCAAAACGCAGAATACAAAAATGAAAATATTCATTTGTCTGTGATGAGCTGCATCTATTAACAATCTTTTCATATTGTACGTAATACTATTGAAACACAATATTTTATTCGACCAAAACAAATGTATTTGCAACAAATTGCTATCATTTGTAATTTGAATGACTGAAAATTAGTCACAATTGATTAATTTAGACGTAACATAAAATAAAATTTCAATATTCAAAAAACCACTACAAATAAGCGTCCACTGAAACTCACATAATCGACGTTCTGTTCCCAAATGATGAAAAGTATTGTACAGAAAATGGATATAATAACAAATTTTACGGACAATGAGACACAAGTTTCAGGACTTTTCCCGAAGAATGAACAACTGACCGAGAAAGAATCTTTTGAGTTTCATTAGCAGGTCAAAATGATCATCTATCATATTAACTTGATGAGATGAGAAAGGATAAATATTCAACATGTTCGTTATTATTTCTGTCAATTTTTCAAAATAATGCAATCAGAAGTTCCAGATATTTCACTTCAGGCATAACGCGGTATATTAGTTTGCGTATATATGTTTTTTTATTCAAAAACATTTCATATTTGACCTATGGGAAATTCCTAGTTTACGATTGATTTACAAACATGAGAATACGTATTTGAAAACAATTGATTGAACTCCATCAAGCTATATTACAAAATTTTAGACAATTACATGCTGCAAGACGCCAAAAATGTATGCGGGAAACAATGTATATACGTATGTGTGATCACAATGAATGTTAATGCATTAAAAAGAAACTTTATCATCGAGCAACAACTAGAATAATGAACACAATAATTACCAGTGTTCGTATTTGGAACGATCGGGCCCTTCGGATTTGCCAAATGCATTCTTTCTGCTATTTCCAAAAGAAGTAATGCATCGTGAAGCAATATATTCCAATTTTGGCCTATACAATTCCAAGAAGTTTTAATCCATATAGATAGTGTATATAATCACGAGGCAATATATATTCGAACATCAGAGATATTTTAATTTTGAGATCTGCAAACTTTACTTCTCATGAACCAAATCATTCACTCTGATGTTTAACCTGTAATAATTATTGTCGCATGTGTCCAGTTTCAAATGTGTGAAATAGCTTATTGTACCTGATTATATTTTCAGAAAAGCCTTCGTTGAACAGTTCAAAGATATTAGGAATTTCAATTCATATGTTTCTGTTGATATTTGACTATTTTTTGCAAGAATTCTGTTTTATTTTCAAACCCAAGTTTTGAATTTAATTGAAGATTAACTTTCTTATCATCTTATCGAAACGTTTCCAAATCAGACTAATGATAAAACAGCATATTCAGTACAAATTACACATTATCTAATTGAGATTCTTGAAATTCTTGAAATTCTCGAATCTTGAATCTTGAGATAAATTCAACCATATGATATTCTTTAAAAACAGATAAACCTGAAAACGTCAGACTGTACACGCTAAAGCCGATGCTTATGTTAAACCGCAGGTATTCCAAGCCGAACATTGTCAACTCTAATAACGAAAATAATTTAAAATCGACGATAATTCGATGCCGAATGGGTCTGAGTAATGAATACAGTAATGTCTCAGAGTTTCGTACAAAAATCTCACTAAACTACGAATAGACAAAATATTAAATTGAGGACGAATCAATCAACTGATCTAACCGAGTTGTGCACACGTAACTCACTCGAACTCATCACTGGTACTGAAATATTCGTTACACAAAATAATAATAAAAGTGGAATTAAATTGGAATCAAAGTACCACTGCATAGTCGTCCTAATCAACATTTCCACGAACTCGATGGATGATCAGAACGACAATTAATTGTACGCCATGTACTGCGCATGATTCTAATTACTGGACATTGTCAGATGCATCCTGCCAAATATGTGCTACATTATTTCATACTGCGCACAAACTCAAATATTAATTCTACAGAGTGTTCGGGACGCTTCCACTGCTTAACCACTGCACAGTGTTACGAAAAATAACGTCTGTTTTTAGAAACATTCATTACTTCCGAGTCAACGACAGTTGTGTGTGTGACAAACAATTGCCAGAGAGAACATTAATTGTTACATTTCGATCTGGGTGAGCTACTACGCAAAATTACCCCAGGAGCTCGACTGTCCAGGCTTGCGTAACGCGTTTTATATAGTAAAACGGATGGGATTGACCGTCAAAGTGCATAAAGTGATTACGTCCTTTCATAGCACAGCTTTGCTTAAACGTAACTCAAAATTTGCATTTTTACTAAGGATAGAATGACCGGTGAAATTGAATGGCAGATTGTGGAGGTACAAAAGAACACTAGACTCCATAGAAGCGAAATGCAGTGTCCTTTTCCTTCGTGCGTTGTTCGCTGAGGCAGTTCAGTATGGAAAACTAGCAATTGCCCTCTCCACGACACAATTTGAAACAAAGGAACAGCTATGCTGATACGTTTGTATAAAGATGACGTCGCAGATGTTCACAGGAAGAAGTTGTATACAACTTCATACTGCTTAACGGGAAGTTGGCTCCGGATTTTTCATCGAGGTTACATCCTGAAGCCTTTTCTAGGGTTGGATGTAGCCACGAAGCTGTGATGGTTTGGATTGGTGTTTTCCTTCCCCTAGGTGAACCGCCTTCATGGGCTTACGTGCTCCACCTGCCCAAAGCATAGTTGGTTTTGAGGCGTCAGTCAGCCGCCTTCTCCCCTTCTCCGGTCAGTAAAAACAATTCCACCGAGTCACATAAAACCACGTGTGCAGGCCACAAGTTGGACTTGGTTGTCGGAGGCTATATGGGACGCGCACCATTAGAGCATTTTCGGAATTGGGAGCTTTTCCACAAAACCGATCCGGCCATGTAAACCTTTGAACCAACACTAAATTAAAGGAAGTTATAAATACTAACTAAAATGTAGCAAACATACAAGCAGACAACTTTGCCTTTGCATTGAACCACAATTTTCGTGTCCACAAACCTGTTTAGGAATCAATGATTACAATCATTTGTTGATGGTAATTCACACTTGGTTATTCTTTGAATCCCCAAAATGCTTTGAAATGGAATTTTCAAACGTGACTGGACAACGATGTTTAGCTCTGCATCAAAGCATTGCTCTTGTTTCATTTAATGGTTTGGCATTTGAAAGATGCAGTAGCTTCAAGTATCATGGCGTTATATTGTCCGACAGTCTTAACTGGCAGAATCATGTGACCACACATTTCCAGAAATTTCGCATGCTGACTTTCAATGCTCTTCGCCTCCGTTATCTCTCCATTCGTCCTAATGAAATTCAACTATTTGTTTTTCCTTGCATTGTTTTTATACCACTTCTATGCATTCCCAGTAATGTTTCCCGGTTTTCTGGATAAGGAATATCTGGTAATCAGAAGAGGTAATAATGTCGATCGTCATTTCCGTGAATGCAACAGATTGATCAAGAACATTTCTTCTGATAGTTTATATCCACCAAACAAGGTCCTTGTTTTCTTCCAATCTTTTTCCTCCAACTGAAATCAATACTTTATTCAAGAAATAATAAATTCAAAACATCTTTTCTCCCTTACCTGGCTTGATAAATGTTTAATCAATCGCTGGCTGTTTCAGCGTTAAAGATGCGCATGACAATTCGATAACTGAAGTTTTAACCTCCTAGCTATTATTATAAATTCATTTTCTAATTTCATCGCATGTCTGTCTAGGATAAGGTAGGCTGAGGAGTATATATTGTGTGGCGTTTGCCTGGAACATGTCTGTGTGATGTCATACATTTCCCTTTATCATTTTGTGGAAAAACGGTTTTAATTGCAGTAAATTCGTGTACACAAATAAAGTGATTTTCTTTTATCTTTTAAGCAAAAATTATGCTCTCCTAACAAATTATAGCGGAGTTATTAATAGCGCATAAAATATAAAACGAAAATGAACCCCTCAGGTTGTAATATCGCATTGATATCGCTCGGTCTAGTGTTAAATCCTGAGTGTTCTTTGTAAAAACTGTAGAATGGTTAATTGCCTTAGCACTTGGTACTGTTGAGTACTCATAAACACGGAAACCATCTGATGCTGTTGACAGATTCCGTGCCTATTTTTCAGTCCGATATCAATCCTATTGACTGAATACTTGGTGACAATAGCATTGACGCTGTTTCTTCCTGATGTTGAGATGAGCTCAGTGACTATACAACGGAATTTGAGACCAATTAACTCAAATATTCACAGGAAGTGGATGGAATCACACGCTTCGTTATTCAAAGCCTGTATCAACATACAAGAGCACCACTATGAATTGTTTTCTTATTACCTGTTGGAAGAATCTTTGCTAACAGATTAAACGTCTCGGTGTATTGAATCTGTGTACATGGATGGTGTTGTTCAAGTTTATGTAAACTATGGTGCTCACAATTTACATCCTGAGATATCCAGAGTTGTTGAGCAAATATTAATGGGAATAATGTTTATACTCTGAGTCAAAAATATACAGCGCCGCATTTTTTAACCCAATCGCGTTCATGCTGGAAGAAATTGTTAACATTGTTAATCGACTGTACCCAAGATTTTCGCGAAGGAGCTAGCATACACGATCGATTCCTTGAAATGCCTAAGATTTGAATCGAATTGATTATTTTATGCTACTGCGAATAAATAGCACACGAGTATCAGCCGACTGGTCTTCATATGACCTTTAATTTTATTTTGTGCGCACGCTAATCTTTTGAGCCATCAATGTCTTTGTTAGTTTACCGCTTAGTTTGGTTTTTGCGACAGTTTCTTGTCTGGTTCACATCAAAGATCTACCACAAATTCGGTCATGCAAAGTCAGCCTCACTGCAGAAGATATTAGAATTTTCACGCAGTTAAAATATTCTATTTTATTCTTTATTCCGCTTTTTATAGATACATAGTGATTTGAACGATCATAGAAAATAATTGACAAAAGTACACCATTCATCAATAAAACAGCTGTCTTTTGCGAACTGTAATAACAATAATCAAGTTAGACAGACATTTGGAGCAGGACCAATTCGGAAACTGATTTTGTTGTCTTTCTATGCTGCAGCACAAATAGGAAGTTATATTGTAGGCAAGTAAGCCCGCGAGTCCTGGACGCTGGTTATGTTACGATAAAATTTCAAATTATTTATCCATAATATGTTCCCTCAATGTTAAATAACTACATATACAAAACACACATTACCACCAGCTTCCCTTTCCTCAAAAGAATATTCTACTGGGTTAAATCTTTGTTTGCTTCTCAACAGCTGATCATAAAATTGGAGAACATTGAAGCAATCATCATGGATACGACACGAACCTAACAATGCTCTAACTACCTAGTCATTTTTTTCGTATGGTCCATAAAAATTGACCTCACTAATTCCACAGGTTAAGTAAGTGCACCAATTAATACTACATTCAAAAATGTAACTAAAACTCAAATTAGTATATATTATCATGAAAGCGAAATTAAAACCCGAAGCACGTATACTAGCAGTTCAGGAAGGTGAAAGACACTGATTCAGCGTAGGAATCCACAATGGCTCATAAATTTCATTACACAGAAACTTCGTTGCCAAAGTTTCGATGGATCGCTGAGCATTCTGTTATTTAATGATTTGTACCATTTGGCAAAATGTTGATATAAATCTAAATTTAAAAATCACTAGCTACGGAGGTTATCAATTTGGATCTCCATAGATTCTGTCATCGCCAGCTTTCTTGCTTGCTTGCTTATTTGCTTAATCCATTGAGTTCCTGGAGGAACATAGGGCCTCGGCAACTTGTCTCCAGTTTGGTCTGTCCATAGCAGCCAGTTTGATGTTGTTCCAGTTGAGTCCATACATGCGGATATCCTCTTCACACGAGCGCTTCCAAGATAGCCTTGGGCGTCCGACCCGTCTCTTCCCGATTGGGTTCCATACCAGAGCATGACGCGTGATGTCATCATAAGGTTTCCGCAAGGTGTGCCCAACCCATCTCCACTTTCTTCTACTGATCTGCTGGGCGATCGGGTCCTCAGCAGCAATCTGCCACAGGTCTTGATTCCTTATCTTTTCTGGCCATTTAACCCCAATAATTCGACGAAGGCAATTATTGTGGAATGATTGCAAGCGGCCAGAAGACTTTGCTGTCACTCGCCAGGTTTCCGATCCATAGAGTAGCACGGATTTGACGTTGCTTCTGAATATACGGAGTTTCGTGCGTTTTGATAGAACCTTCGACTCCCAAATGGGTTTCAAAGCTATGAACGCGTATCTTGCTTTGCCGATTCTGGCGACTATGTCTTCGTCCGTGCCACCACTTATTGAAACAAGGCTGCCGAGCTAGACGAATTGCGTGACGTCTTTAACTGCTTTACCATTGATGGTGATTGATGGGTGCCCATCAGTTAGCACACAGAGGACTTCTGTTTTTCGGTATTGATGCGTAGTCCTGCATGTGAAGCAAAGTGTGCTAGTCTATCGGTCTTTCTCTAAAGACGTTGGGGGTCACGTGATATCAAGCAGACATCATCAGTGTATTCCAGATCATCAAAATGGTCGGATTCCTTCCAATTGATACCGTTCCTCTCACCTTTTACTGTCTGTTTCATTATCCAGTCTGTTACCAACAGAAAAATCATTGGGGACAACAGGCATCCCTGGCGGACGCCAGTCTTAACTGCAAATGGATCGGTAAGTCTTCCCTTGTGAGTTACCTGACAGAAGGCACCTTTATACAGTTGCTTTATGAGGTCCATTTACAGCGGTGGGATCCCATAGTGTGGCAAAAGCTTACGTATAAATTCGCGATCCACACTGTCGAAGGCTTTCTCAAAATCTATGAAGTAGAGGCAAAGAGGCGATTGCCATTCAATGCTTTGTTCAATTATTATGCGGAGGGTCAGAATTTGGTCGATACCAGACTTCTGTTTTCTGAAGCCCGATTGCTCTGACAGTAACACTTGATCGATAGCGTCGCGAAAACGCAGAAGGATGATGCGTGTAAGTACTTCACTAGGGACTGAGGGTAGCATGATACCTCGCTAGTTTTTGCATAGCCTCAGATCCCCTTTCTTTGGAATTTTGGCCAAATGACCTCTCTTCCAATCATTTGGGATCCGTCTTTCTTACCAGATTTTCTGCAGCAGAGGAAGTAACATATGAGCCGAGGTGTCCCAATTAGCCTGGGCCTGGTGCTTTGCCATTCTTCTGCGATAATAAGGCCGAAAGGATCTCATTTCCACCGGGGGGATCGGTGTTAACGTCTAGCAAATTTGCTGCAGGTGGGATGTCAGTGACTGAAGTAGGTGCTGGTCGATTGAGGAGTTCCTTGAAGTGCTCCATCCATCGATGTTTTGCGCTGATTCCTGACTGATAAGGTTAGCTTCATCGTCCTTTACTATTTTGCCGTAAGGTATTTTACTTGCTAATAGGTTTCTGGTAATGTTGCAGACGGTGATGAGGTCTCTCTTTTCTGCTGCATTCTCCGCCTCCGTTGCCAGCATTTTATAAAACTGCCTTTTGTCTCTTCTGGCACTTCATTTCACGTCTTTATTTAGGGAGCCGTATTGTTCGATCAGTTGGTTTTTCTGCTTGGTGTCCTTACACCGGAGTATCTGTTGTTTCAGCTGGCTTCTGGAGTTGATCAGTGTCCAAGTCTCACTCTAGATCCACTCTTTATCTTTCTTTAACCGTCTGCCAATTACATGCTTACAAATATCTTGCCAACAGTCTTTCAGAGCGGTCCAGTGTTCATTTATTGGGATCTCAGGGGTTAAGTTGTTGAGCGATTAGAATCTGTTTTTCAGTGAGATTGAGAAAATCTCTCTTGTATGCTCTTCCCTTAGTTTCTGCGTGTGATAATTTACACTAGGCCGACTGACGGTTTCGTAGATAGCTCTCAACTTGATTTTAATTGTGGCCGTTAGAAGGTAGTGGTCTGAAGCAACATCCGCACCTCGCATTACGCGTGTATCAAGGAGACTATGTCTCCATTTTTGTGAAATTGATAGGTGATCGATTTGATTGGCAGTAACACCATCGGGTTATGCCCAGGTGGCCTTGTGGATGTTCCGGTGTTGAAAGATGCTGCCTCCGATGACCAGATCGTTGAGCGCGCAAAAATCTGCGAAAAGTTCACCGTTCTCATTCATTTCACCTAGGGCATGCGTACCCATCACAGATTCTCTCCCTGTGTTGTCTGGACCCAATTTCGCGTTCATGTCACCCATCAAAATCTTGATATCTCGCTTGGGTGTCTTGTCTAGGACAGACTGCAGACGCACGTAAAATTCTTCTTTCGACTCAAGGCTAGCATTGTTTGTGGGCGCATAACATTGAATTACCGTCACATTTCTCCCCTTGGAGTTGAATCTGGCTGTGATTATCCGTGAGTCAACGGGTTCCCATCCAATGAGAGCGCCTGCAGCTATTGGGGATAACATAATGGCGACGCCTTCCGAATGACTATGGTTCTCATCTTCATGACCTGAGTAAATAATCCGTTCCCCGGATGTCAAAATCAGCATGCCAGATCCATTCCATCTGCTTTCACATATTCCCAGCAGTTGTATACCATACTTTTGCATTTCTTTCGCGACCTGTGCAGCCTTTCCGGTCTCATACATCGTACGGACGTTCCATGTGGCAATCTTTGTTGTTGCTTTCATCGACAGAAGATTCATCTGCTGACTGGCTTCCGGTGGGCTTTCACCAGTCTGCTTCATTTTTACCTCAGATGAGGTTTCTTCTCGATTCAAGCATGGAGATCTTACTTTGGTATGACATGTTGCTTTGGTTTCAGTAGCGGTTTGAGGTTTTTACAGAGTGGGGTTGCTGACCCCGCGTCTAACCCTCCTCCTTTTGCAGACGGGCTTGGGACCGTCCTCGGCGGAGTATTGTGATTGTGTAATCCGCAGGAAGCGGAGGTTTGGAGTCAGGGTTTCCATCCCCTAGATGGACTGCCCTCCCAGGCTGACGAGCTCCATCTACCCGAAGCAAACTGGTTTTGAGGCGTCAGTCACCCGCCTTCGCCCTTCTCCTGTCAGTAGAAGCTGTTCCGCCACGAGCAGGCCAGGAGTTGGGCTTCGGTTGTCAGAGGCTATTTGAGACGCACGCCGTATCAGAGCATTTTGTAGGTGGCGGGAGCTTATCCCCACCACCACCCCCGGCTGTGACAACCTTTGGAACCGCCAGCTTTCTTAACCGATTTCAATTTTGTTAAACTATTAGCTAATTCAAGCTGTCACGCGAAGTGTTTTTGGATCTTTGTCGGGATTACAGATACATTTAAAGGCAGCGGTCGATTTGGCGCTGTAAATTATTGTACTGTTACACTAATGCTTGTAATTGCAAAAGTCATAGAGCGCATAGACATGAAAAGGATGGGGTATGGATGAGTGGAAAATCTGAAGCACATTTTGCATTACCATTACGTGTATCTATATGACTGAATATTTCTATTTATTCTTCTTTAAATATTTGGAACATTATCGCTTGTGACGTTAAAAAGAAGAATGGATATTCTACTTCGTTCAATGATATATGTCTGATAACTTTGGCTGTGAAAACGATGCTGCCTTATTCAAAATAATGATCACTGAGTCAAAGTTAGTGATGAGTTTTGGGTAAGTATCGTACACTAAAAGATTGTGACATTTGAATCTGTGACTTTCGCGATAGTGAGCTACGGCGCGATATAATTCTCACCAATAATATTGCGTCCACAGAAGGACACACTAAGCCACTTGTATCAACATTGGGCCGACACATTGATACGCTTTCAAACCTTATTCATCCAAATCTACATTTCATGTATAGAAGAAAGGCGCCATTTTTCGACTTGCATGCTAGATTTTAATGCAGTTCTCTAACTCAAAATATGTGGAACTCTCTGTGCATCGCAACATGTAATGCAACATCATTTCAGTGTATATAAAAGTATATAATTTGTGATTTCAACATTTGTTATACTTAAGTACTGTATTGTTCACACACCCCGCATTTACAAACCACTACCAGTTGCTAGCTGTTTGCTGTCATCCGGTGGAAACAGTAAGATTAGTTTCAGTCAGCCTTGAAACAGCGGTATATTGGTATACTTGTAATTCTTGTTACAATTCTATTTGACGTTTACTTCATAACTTTAACCTAATGGGTTGTAAAGTGTTTGTTTCTAACCATAATTACTTGAATACTTGAATCCTCGAGGGGTTAAAGCACTCTGAAACCAACATCGTTTTTGGTTCAAAGAAACGGTTGTGGAACTATGAGAAACGGGAGTAGAAAAATATCATATGATAATTTTGAAGGCAAACTTGAAACATACCAGCCTTCGGTAGAGATGCAATTGATGTCGATGTGCTGCGGGTGTTTGACACATCTGGCATTGCTGAAAAACGTTGCGATAACTTGCTCAGGGAATGTAAACAATGTCCTGGGCTTCAAACAACTTTTCATACAGAATATAATCGAATTTGAAAGAAATATATCGTAAAGTATCAAATGAAGATCACTATCAACAGCGGATTTATCACTTCCACACAACTTTGAAAAGTAAACAGTCTACACCTACCTAAGAAATTTGATGGCGGCGACATATCAGTCATCGGTGGCGTTGCAATTGATGCCGTTGTGCTGCCGGGGTTCGACACATCTGGCGATGCTGAAAAATGTTGCGATAACTTTCTCAGAGAATGTAAACAGTGGTGTTCTGTAAAACAATATTTTCCTTTTAGACCATCCATATTAAACTGAATTGATATATTAGTGTTTTTCTTGGAAGTATTTTTTGTTTTAATCGAGAATGAGTTGAAGATATGCATGAAATGAAACAATCAAACCGATATAATGCCAATATATTATCTGATCCATATTTGCCTGATTAAATATCTACAACTCAGTTAGGAAAACAAAAAATGATTTGCGATTTGGTGATTTTCCGTGAAATTGGTTGCATTTCTGTGGAAAATACAAAACCTTTCAACCTATTAATTTGAATCACATCCACGGAACAATTTTAAATACCAAATTGCGTGACTTACAATTGAAATTCACAAATTCAGCGGTCACTTTAATATTAAGCAAAAAATATTGATACGATGGCTATAATAGTGAATGATCAAATTAATCGACTTAAATTGAATACTTTCAGTTGTAGATAAATTTCATACAATTTATTGTCATCGTCAGGATACAGAGCAGGACTTGTGACTTCAAAACTCATAATATATTGATAAAAGGTAAAAATTATTTAATTTATAGTGTGAACCAATAGGGAAATACAGGTATGATCTATGTGAATATGAAGTATTTACGTATTGCACTACACTGATTGAAATTAAACTTTCAAGTTTCACGAAGCTGAAAAAATGACGATCTAAACTGCTGAAAGATAACCGTAAATCTGACAAAAATTGACATATTTTGTAATTAATTATTTTTAATTGATATTTCAGTTGAATCACTGATACAATATTCGGACAAAGCACAAGTGACAATCGATATGCTGAAATTATTTCGAAAAACAATAAAGGAAAAGTCGAATACTTGAAATTTACCCAAATATCTGTTCATAAAAACTGTCAATTTTGATGATAACTGGTTATTATTTGCTAGTTATAGTTAAAAAGAGTATATATATATATATTACATAATAATGCCAGAATATATTGAATAATAATAGACAAATATTTATGAGTCGATCCTCTAATGCGAAATGTGGATGCATATTTCGATTATTTACAAAAAGCTACACTAATCAAAGTCACTCACTATTGCGGTCGCTGTATTCAACTGAGAGTATATTCGTGTGCAAAATAAAAAAATTTCAGTATATTAAGTGCTTCATAAAAGTACAGCAATAATGAAACATTTTGATAAAATGTGGTCAAGTTGAGTGCACTTATGAAGCACTCACACACAAAATTAATTTTTGCACGCAAATTCTGATTTATGTGATTAAAAACCGATATTAATACAAACGAAATAATCAACTCACAATTCCATCGTTTGCTAGAAGTGTATCCTGGAACTGATGCGAAAAGTGTAAGTTATATGCGTATTCTAACATCTGAATTTTGTATCGAAAATTTACCTGAAATTGTGTCACCGAATTGTAACCATGCAACTGGAAGGAATATTTAAAATGAAAATCGTAAAGTTGATTATAGCATGGAGTTGCTATATATTTTGGAAACAATAATCCTCATTGAAATGAGTGTATTGATGAAGGGACTTCTCTCAACGATGATAATATGAACCGGCGGAATCCTAAAACAATATGTGCTAAGATCGCTGTTTTGGTGTATATAATTGATCGGAAACCGCTAACAGCAATCAAAACGTACGCAAATGAAATCGCAATTTCGACGCCAATAAACTGAGAACATGAAAAGGAATTTCGATTGCATGACTGCTTCGTTAGTTAGCTGCGAATGAATTGCAATTTAACGCACATAAAGATAGATTCGCCTTATTGTCATGTCTCTTTTGTACTGAAAGTTCGACGTGGTACTTCGTAGAAGCATATCTATAGTACAGATGAGCACGGTTTACTGCCAGTTTGGTTGAACAAAGACCACCTGATGCAAAGCATTTTTTAAAGAATATCCATAAGGTACCTTCCCGCTACGTTACGAAGATAACGAAAGTCCGTCAAAAATCTTGAATATATGGTAACATTTGTTGCTCTTTGGTTGCAAACAGTTGGTGCGTTTTTCCGTTAGATTTATCCCAAAGCGCAAAAAGTGGAATGACACTTCTTCCCGTAGAATAAACGATTTTGACTCCACATTTAAGTGACTTCTTCCAAGAATGATAAGTTGCGATAATGTTCTATCATTGAAAATATCTCTACCCAAGTACACATACTGATACACTTTTAAAACTGTTGTGAGAAAGTGTCATTCAAGTGACAAGCCAAATTGCTTTGCAAATCAAGTTCACACAGACTACCGGTGTTGTTTTGTGGTCCAACATGTTCTAATTTTATGAAATATCCTAACTCACTTTCGGTGGATTCTAAGTGCATGGCGATATTTTAACCCAAATATTATGCATTTAATCAAATGAACATAATCCATGAATAATGAAATTAATAAACTCGTTTCATACTATCATATTCACATTGTTATTCAGATTATCATCCAGTGAGACTGCGAGGCGTGCGCATTTTTAAAGTCTATCCTGGTATCTTTCCCGAATACTTGGATATTTTGGCTTGTTTACAGTTGGATACGAAACACTTATATATTTACTGCCAGGAATATTAGAAGATATTATAGTATCGTTAGATATTATATTGACAGCAAGCAAAGATTATCGTTAATAACTGAAATTCAAAGCCAGTTTGGCTGCTAATTTCAAGATTATTTAGATCATGTCTAAATAACACAACGCTCCGAATACTTAAATGTATAAAGTTCGCATAAATCGAAACATGGTTGCGAATGATTACACCAACCAATGTTCCATCGATATCATAGAATACGCTTAGAATTTTTTCATTAAGACTTTCACAGGTAATATTGTGGGGATCACATCTCCAACTTCTACAAACTATACACGTTTTCTGAATCTATGTTTCCATCAGGTTTATTTTACATGTGAATACATTTTCATATTCTCCAAAGGTTTTGCAAAATATTACAGCTGGTTTAATTGAATCAAATATAATTTCGATCAAACCATCATAAATGGGTAATTTGCGTACCCTTCCGTGTGGACATATTGCGAGTCTCCGCGTATATTTCCAGAACCCATTGTTTATACTTTCCTATAAGCGTAAATCAAATTTTTAAAGTAAAACTTGATGTATTAATCGGCATAGTTATGCAAGAACTTCACATTGTGTAACGATTGTAGTTAATTAACTTTATATCACTATAGTTTAGAAAATTTGAGATAACTTCAGATATTTTCAGATTGTTTGGATACCATATTGAATAAATTCAGCCATGGCACAAGGCAAGGATTACCTACTTCACTTCACTTTTGTGCGGCTTGCTCCACGGGTGGATCAGCCGGCTTTAATGATGCCTCGGATCGCACCAGCCCACGCACGTCAATCGGAGGCGAGATCGTTGCAGATCGTGATCCAGTCTCGTTCCCACCTGCAAACTCCCTAGACGGTACGCATACCCAGGGTGTCTACATCCTCTTTCACAGTTGACAGCCAGGTTTTCACTTGACTATCTTGCCGCCGACGCCAGGTGCGAACGGGTTTGGGGTCAAGGACGAGTTCAGGAAGTGCTGTGTCTGTCTTTCGGAGGACGTGGCCAAACCGTTGCAGCCTTCGCCGTTGTATGTGAGTGGAAAGTGGAGATAGTCCGCTGCAACGCTCTCGTACAGCTGCGTTAGATACTCGGTGAGTATTTCGGATGCCCAAGATTACCCTGAGGCACCAATGGTCGAACACTTTTAATGTGTGTACATCCTGTGATCTTAAAGGCCATGTCTCGCATCCGTAAAGCAGTACAGGGCGGATCGCTGGTTGATAAACACGCGTCTTAGTTTTTAGGCTGATCCCGGGCTTGCGCCAAAGGGTGCCCTTTAACTGCAAAAACGCATTACGAGCACGATCGACCCTTAACTTCACTTCATCTTTCGCTAGACCATTGGGCAATATACTTGAGCCGAGGTATTTGAAGACTGGAACGTATTCAATCGGACAATCCTGGACGCGAAGTGGCTGGATGCCTGGTGTGTCGGTATAAAAAATGCCTTGGTTTTAGCCGCGTTTATCTCAAGACCGACTTTCGCGGCCGTGGCACTAATGCGGTCTAAAACGCTTTGCAGCATTTCGGTATTGTCGCCCAGAACGACTATATCGTCAGCGTAGTCAAGGTCGGAAATCCATAGATCCGTTGAAATTTGCACCCCTTGATACCCTGTTAACGCCTGGTTCATTATCTAGTCTACGACATAGTTGAACATAACCGGCGATAACGGGCAACCTTGCCTGACTCCTGTGTGCAAGTTAAATTCACGCGATTCTTCACCGTAGACACGAACCCGTGCCCTTGTAGAGCTGTAATAGGCTCTGATTAGGTTGATGAGCTTTAATGGAACTCCATCCGATAGCATGATGTCCCATAAACAACCACGGTCTACGGAGTCGAAGGCGGCGCGGAAGTCAATAAAGCAAGCTATCGTTTGCTGTTGATACCGTGCACGGTGCTAGAGGATCCTGCGTAAAGTAAATATTTGATCTACGCAACCCATCCAAGGGTGAAATCCACCTTGGTTAACTCTGGTGCGCAGATTTCTTTCGGCGGAGAACCGATTAAGCAGGAGCGTTGCAAACACTTTAGCAGCGGTGTCGATTAGACTTATTCCGCGGTAATTGGAGCACACAGATTTATCTCCACGTTTCAGCAGTGGTAGAATGATAGACATCCTTCAGTCTGATGGGAAAACTTCCGTCTCCCAGATCGACCGATGTAGCGGATATAATAATACGTCGACACAGGCTTTGATAAGTTCAACGGAAATTCCGTCCTCACCTGGCGATTTACCATTCTGCATTCGTCGTAAAACACTTGAGATCTCGTATTCTGATGGTGCCTCGCAGTTGACCGGTATTCACAGCTATTTATCGGGAAAGTGAATACTGCATTGATAGATGACGGGCGGTTCAGTGGCTGACTGAAGTGCTCAACCCACCTATCTATCATTTGCTGAAGGTCAAATATCATCTGTCCTGACGAATCTCGAAGATTCGTACCAAAACCACAGCTTCCAGATGCTCTGCGAATCAGGCGAAACAGTCGTCTAAAGTCTCCTATACTTGATGCGGCTTCCATTTCAGATGCGGGTTTGCGCCCAATATAGCTGACGATCCTTGAGGGCTGATCGTGTAGCAGCTCTCTTAAGCAGGCGATAATCAGATGCACCATACATTCGGGCGTTTTTTGCCCGGCCAGAAAGCTCAATGGTGTTCTGAGAAATCCAATCTCGTCGGCGACGAGAAGCGGTGCCTAGGATTTTTAGTGCTGCAGTCTGAGTAGCAGTCTTCAGTCTGGACTACTGTTGTTCGACTGATGCATCACTTTCATCCAACCGCTCAGCGATATCGTCAATGAGCTTCTTACGTTGGGCCGGGTTTATAAGGCTATCAAGTTTAAGGGCTTCCTAGGAGTTTTCCTTCGGCAGTTTAGCAGGCGCTTTGCGCAAACAAGTGTGTAATCGGTGCCTGCTGCGTTCCCTGTTTCGGCTCCACGATAGGACCTACAGTCGAGCACCGAGGACATCCAATGCGCGAATTAGAACATAATCGATCTGGTTCGCCGTTCTACCATTATTTGAGTACCGTGTGACCAAGTGTTTTTTAGGGTGCTGGAATTTAGTGTTACAGACGCATAGGTGACTGTAGGCCGCAAACTCGACCAGTCGATCGCCATTCGCGCAGCGCTGCCCTAGGCCAAATTTTCCCAGAATTCGGTTTGTTGCGGAATCCGCTGATCCTGTACGAGCGTTCCAGTCACCAGCCACAACCAGTACGTCGTTTCCAGCAACTCTATCGACTACGAATTTAAGTTGGTTATAAAAGTCGTCTTTTGTAGTTTGGTCGGCTAATAGGGTTGAGGCATACACCGAAACGACTGTTATATTCGAAGGGTGACCCCTCAGCTGGACCACCGCGATTCTCGGGGATGCAGGCATCCATGACACGAGTGCTTGTTTAGCATGGTCGCTGAGTGCCACTCCACGCTGACCAGATCCATCCTCGGGCCCACTATAAAAAAGCCAATAAGTACGATCGACTGCGGGACCTTGATCGATTTGGATCCGTGTCAGGGAAGGCGGACCTCGGAAAGACAAGCAACATCTACTTGGTAGTCCAATAAAGAGCGCAACGTGATTACTTGACTACCAACATCGAGCAGTGTCCGTACGTTCCAGCATCCCAGATAAAATTCCTTACGGATATTTATGGCCCCAGCTAGCTTACTTTTCACCCTAGCGGCTGGGAACGCCGTAGCAGAGAGCTGAGTTATACATTGAGACACCATCATGAAGTTTCTTGGGGATAGTGTACAAGTGATGTCCCCAGCACAACTTGTTGTTTGTTCGAGTACACTTCTCAAGCCTTTGCACAGCCAATTGCAAACTACAAGGCAGCAGGGAGTTGGCAGATAAACGCGCTGTGCGCCAGTTATCTACATACGGGGCTTCTCTCCGGATTTTTCCTCGGGGTATCTCCCGAAGCTTTTCCCGCAATCGGGTGACCCACAAGGCAGTGGGGATTTGGAGTCAAGGTTTTCCTTCCCTTAGATGGATTGCCTGTAGCTGACGAGCCCCATCTGCCCAGAGCAATCAGGTTTTAAGGCGCCAGTCACCCGCCTTCGCCACTTCCTTTGTCAGTAAGAGCAGTTTCGCCGGGCTTGTAAAAGCCACTCGTGCAGGCCAGGAGTTGGACTCGGTTGTCAGAGGCTATTTGGGACGCACGCCACGTGGGAGCATTTTATAGATAGTAGGTGCCTCATTCTTACTACCATTGTTCACATTGTATATTTAATGATGGTTTAAAAATATTAGTATTTATAAAAGCAAGCTTGATGCTTAATTGAAGTAAATAACTTTGTAGTACGACTGATGAAAAGTTGTTGGCGTTCTTCGGTCGATGTCGACCATGGATGTACATCACAATCGCGTGAATTTTCATGTTCTGCAGCTTTTGGAATGACTAAACAGTCCGATTCGGGAAGAACAATCTCTCCCGCAGCGCTGGCAACGAAAGTAAGATCTCGGTTTTATTGCATAAGTTGCACGCTGGCGGCGTGATCTGCGTTCAGCAGCCAAGAGCTGTACCGGCTCCTCAACAGCTTGCAGACGACGCTTTACACAATGCCTCCAATGTGATCGGTCAAGAGCAGGTTCTTCACAACTCGACGGAATGATGTCAGGAGTTTTCATATCTCTTTTGCAAATGTCTTTGTACCTCAAGTGCGGTCTGCCCAATGGTCGACGTACTAATTGCAACTTACCATAGAGTAGATCATTCGGAATGCGACCATTTTCCATTCTGTAGACATGACCAACCACCGCAGGCGGCGCTGTCACAATATGGTGAACATGCTCTATAGACCAGCTTTTGAAATCACTTTAGCATTAGTCACTCTATCCATCCATGATATGTTCAAGATACGACGGATACTTCGTAGGTGGAAAGCATTCAGCTTCCGTTCGTGTCTTGCGTACGTGATCCAGGTTTCACTGCCGTAAATTAAAGCATTTAGTACGCACGCGCTGTATAGCATCATCTTTGTTTTTACAGTCAGCTTGCGGTTTCCCCGAACACGAGACTTTAATCGAAACAGAATGACAGCTGCTCTGCCAATCCGCTTATCAATCTCCGTATCTAGCGAGAGGTTTTCAACAGATATGATGAGAGGCGATACAGTCCCTTGACCAAGGGATTTGGTCTTGCTCATGCTGATTGTTAGCCCACAGACATTGCATGTCGACGAAAAACAGTCCTTTAGAGACTGGAGGTGCTCTTGGGATTGAGCAATAAAGGCTGCATCGTCGTCAAACAGCAAGTCACGGATTAGCGCATTTCGCACCTTGGTTTGTGCTCTCAACCGGTTCAGGTTGAAAAACTTCCCATCACTCCGCGTGCATTGGTAAATACCTGCTGTCTTCGTCCTGATAGCGTGTTTCAGAAGCAGCGCACAGAAAATACCCAACAGCGTGGGAGCAAGAACACACCCTTGTTTGACGCCTCAGCAAAATTAAAAGGCTTCTGAGCTGAATCCGTTAAAATGGACTGAGCACTTCATGCCTGAGTGGAACGAAATAACGAGCTTTAGAAGTTTCGGGGGACAGCCTATCAACTCAAGCATTTTGAAAAGACCCTCCCTGCTGACGTAGTCGAATGCCTTCGTTTATTAAAGAAACAGCGTATAATGGCATACGCTCTTCCGACACTTTTATTGAAGTTGTCTTAGGGAGAAGATCATGTCAACGGTTTATCTTCACGTGCGGAAGCCACATTGAGATTCGGAGTGAATTCTATCAGCTAAAACTTGCAGCCTGATCTGTAAGTCTTAAGCAAACAATTTGCCTACAACATATAGAAGGGAGATTTCTCTGTAATTGTTGCAGTCACCTCTATCTCCTTTATTCTTGAATAGCGTGATGATCTTTGTGTCTCGCATCTCTTGTGGGACACACTACTCCTGCCAGCACTGAAGAAGCAAATGGTGAAGAGGTTGTAATAGTGCATCTCTACAGCATTTGAGCTCAGGTGAAATTCCGTCGTCACCAGGGGCCTTTTCATTCTCTAAGCGGTCGATTGCCCTATTGAGCTCATTAAGAGTAGGTGGAGTATCTAGATATTCAATAGTCGGCAACAGCTCGCTCGACATTTTCAAGTGAATGTGGTAAAACCGTACTGTCCCTAGAGTAGAACGAGTAGAAGTGCTCTACCCATCTTTCCATCTGCTGAAGAATAAAGAATAACGTTCGTTTGATTCTTTACCCGCTTACCCCTGGTATCTCACTATGAATATACACAACTATATTACCGTAACATGAAATGTTTAAAGAACAGCAAGTTTGTAACCGAATTTCTGTGACATTTGATTAACATATTGGTTTAAATAATGTATGAACAACAGATACTCACGAAAAAAGTTTCTTGTTATTGCAACAAGCACTGTTACAACAAAAAATCGCATGCTACATAGCGTCAACAAATATCTTATCTAAAAAGTGATCAGATGCCTCAATCTAATCATGATCACTAAAGTTGATTCGCGTTTTTAAAATATAAAATTAAGAAAAAGAATTTGTTTTTTAACATTGGGAAAAATGATGTATACCATTAGTAATATCTTATAGTAGAGAATTCATTAGTATTCATTCATGGAAAATATAAATCATTTAATATGCTAAACGAAGATTACGCTCCGGTATGCAGATGACAGCGATCACCCTTATATCAGATTCAATATTTATGTTGAATATTTTATTTAGGTGGACAAAACCATAAGTTGTACGCATTAAATTTAGATGATTCATAACTTCATATTTCGATCCAATCTGTTTGAAAGGGGAGTAAAACTAAGTCCACGTATGAAATGGCTTGGGAAAATGTCGGCCCGAGGTGTGTGTTCAGATAAAGGTATTTTCTGGCGCGGGCGTTAACAAATATTATGACCTTTTTCAGTTAACTCGGGCCAACACAATATTTTTCAACATAAAAGTTTGTTACGATGCTTGAAAAAAGTTCACTTGGTAACGATAAATTTTCTGATGATAAACTATTCAAAAGAAAGTATATATGCACTACTTAAACAATCTGATAATAGTTTTGTGAAGGAGATTTTCCTCCCAAATAGGACTGTTTGAACGTTTGAAGCTATCTGACCAACAATAATTCGAGTAATGGACGAAATGAGGCTAACAAAACACCAGTACGGTTTGCGCAATTACTCGAATCATTGTTCTGCTCAACGAACTGACGAAACTAGTATGGTGTTTGTTTCCAGTTCTTCGGAGCATCCGCATCATGGTACCATAAAAGATAACGTTCAATTTTATGCGAGTTAAAGCGAAGTGACTCGCGGCAGCGTCATACTGAGACAAATTATAAAGAACATTTACCTTCATCGTTCCAAGGTATCTTCGCAATTACTTCAATTTAATATTAAGATAAATGTTTCATGATGAGTGAAAGAAATATAAAGCTGATATCAATCAATACATTTATATCGGGAAAAACTAATGCGGATGTAGTGGTTCAGCAGGACATATATGTACTGCAATATATTTTTTGTATTTCTACAAAATATACAGCCATCAATTGCGCTAGTGAGGAAAATCGAATATGTGTTCGGGTTATAAGGAGAACAACAAGTTTCAGAAAAGCACGTGCTCATAATGCCGCGAAAACCAGCACAAATCCGTGAAACTTCGGATTTTTAATACAGATGAAATCGTTATACTGTTAAAAGACAGGAGATTTACAACAGTTCAGAATAAATATTCGGATTTCAAAAACGTAATACAAGCATAGTCGAATCTAGGAAAATAAAAACAACAGAAAAATAAATATAAAATTATTCCATCAGTAAAAAACTGCATTAAATTTATTAGGATATTTAATGAAAATGAATGTATGAAGCTCCATACTAAATCTAATTAGATCTACATTGGTATACATGTGAATTAAAATTTATTCCTAGAGATTATAAACCATGATGCTAATAAAATGAATGATTTCTATTTTTAGGTATCAATTTTTTAGCTGTTACCGATAAAAAGTTCAAACTCACATTTGAACGTTGGTCTAACTGAACAGAATGCAAATAAGAAAATTCGCAACATAAAGAATATAGAACCAAAATTTTCATTTGCATGCTTTTCCGTCACACACAAATGAATATTTTGGTTCATGGTTATGGGTTTAACTACATTAAACATGTGTTTGGACCCTCGCTTTAAACAGGTTGGTCGTACCAGCCTTATCCAACAGTAGAATACAAGCGCTCCTTGTTTAGAGAATATAGGTTTTCATGGATTGGATATTTAGTGAACATTTGCTACATTGAACTGCTATACAGTGAATGCACGCCGCTTGTCATAATTTGTCATCAGGTATATTGTATTTGACGATATATTCGAAATAAATAATCACTTCTCAGTGTAATAATTGCCGCTGTTGTTCTCTTCTTCATTTAATCACGAAAATTCTGGAATTTAACGGCGTACGCTTCCATTCAAAGTTATTCAAAGTTTTAATGGTCCAAAAAGTAAATACTTTACAGTAACCACAGATTAAAAACATAGGGAATTCATGAAAACAACACAAATGTTTTATACACAAGGAAAGTCAGCACGTGTATTCAGGTGCAAGGTTGGGTTTAGTCAACATATACTTGTCAAGTTCAGCCTTGAACATGTTCAGGCTTGTTGCGCAAATTATATGTGGGGGCAGTGAGTTCCATAGAAAACAGACTCTGACAGCAAAGAAAAACCTTCGACAATTTGATCTGGAGTGTGGAATAATTAACTTGTATCCATGCGATCTGCTACCACGTGCTTCTTGCCGATGAAACAGGTGTTCAACTGGGTGATCCACTGTATGCAGAATGTTGAAAAGCAGGACCAAGTCACCCCTGAGACGACGGTACGAAAAATTGAAAATTTCTACATTAATGTTCGTTTGAAATAATAATTTGATGAGGTATGAGAAGCAAGAAATCCCATCAGTATTGTGAATTTTTTAAAATGTGTGAGAAAAATGAAAAATAGCGTTTAATTCTTTTAATGTTATTTGGATGGTTTAATATTTGGTGTTTGTGACAATATCAATAAACTTGCCATGTACATCTTTAGCCGCTGTTTGATAATATATGGAAATTAGTTGTTGGAATATAATAACATACTTTGAGGAGAATATCAATTTACTTTTAACCCAATTGCGCTGGTTGTGGTAGAGTTTGTCTGAGATGAAAAAAATGTGTGAAATCATATTTTCTCAAGGCGAATTTAAAAGGAATTCTGTAGCGTATTATGCATCACAATCAAACGTATGATATAGGTATCCACTGCTTGGATTGCACATGAGATATTTGTTTCGTAACACTATCTATATCCTGCAAATTACGACTGTGAATATATGTTTTCTCAAATGTTTCCGTGTTTTCAGAAATCGCCCTTGTTTAATGCACCTTTTATATCGGCACATGCTCACATTGCTATTGGAGTATAACTTTGATCTGCTCATTAATACTACTTCACCCGTCTTGTTTGATCTGGACGTCTTGATAACATTGATTTAATTTTTTAATCTATTCGTGCCAACATTGATGTAGCAATTCCGAATCAAAACCTAAAAAAACGTGTTTTCCATGTGAGTGTAGATTGTAATACAAGATGTTTTCCAAGTCTGCAATAGCTATCATCAATTGTTGCAGCGAGAATTGCGACGGATTATCACCATGTGCAGAGCTGAACTATGTTTATTGGAGCGGGATGGACAAGATCACCGGTTATACCTAGTTCAGCGTTAAGTATTTTGAATAAATTCTGATCCAAATTATTGATATTATGTCTTAGAATACATTAATTATATTTAGTGATCGAGTCTATATCTCATGAATATAAAATATTACATGTGCTTTTACGTAATAGGTCAATATTCCGTACCAATCCTGAAGTTTTCACATAACACTGGATCTTTGAGAAAGCAATTATAGGTAAATATTAGCTGAGCTCAAGTACGCGATTTAACTAAAATCGCATGAGTATGTGATTTTTGTGAGGGTAATATAAAGAACCTATAAAATAATTGATCAAATTTTGCGGAGCTGAATTGTACATCAAAATGCTCAATTCTAAGGTAAATTGCAAAGCCTTGGTTGAATAAAAATTTCATGAAATGCAGACAAACAGCTAAACTAGTGATCGCTTGATAATTGTGAACATAACCGATCGATTTGCTTTTTCTCAAAAGAAGTCCGAAAAAGTTATACAGATCTGAACTTCTAAGTATGTTTCCGTAATTCAGATCACATTTAAGATTATCTAGTGTAATTATCGATAGTTTGTAGATCGGATATTACATTAATAAGCAACTTGAAAATCAAAAGTAAAAACCTAAATAAGTTATTTAAAATTTGCATGTAGTAATCTTTGTTTGCGCAGTGTCTATAATTCATTACTGAGATCTAAACATATTACATTGTTCGTCGCAACTACATCAAATACAGGTTCCGATGTTGTGACGGCCAGGGTGGTTTTGAGGATGAGCTTCCAATTCCGAAAATAATCCAACGGTACGCGTCTCATATAGCCTTTGACCACCAAGTCCAGCTCCTGGCCTGTTCGCGTGTTCCTTTGTGACCCAGCAGAATTGCATCAGCTGACAGCAAGAAGGGTGAAGGCGGCTGACGGACGCCTCAAAATCAGCTTGCTTCGGGCAAGTGGAGCTCGTAAGTCCATGAAGGAATTTCACCTAGTGTAAGGAAAACCGTAATCTCAAACTTTCATTGCCTAGTGGCTGCATCTAATCATGGGAAAAGCTTCAGGATTCAACCTCGATGAATAATCCGAAGTTGTATTCAATTTCGCCATGCCAATTCCTGCGACGACATCGTTGTTCAAACGTATCAGCCTAGCTGTTTCTTTGTTTCCGGTAATTCCGTTGATGCAGTGCACTTGCTGCATGTGCAACAGCTACTTCTCCATATTGAACTGCCCTGGCGTATAGCTCAACACACCAATGGAGAGGACACTACATTCCGCTCCTATGGATAATAAAACGTGAATAAGTAGATACCGGTTATAAGCTATGGCTCGAATGTCGTAGAGATTAGCGCCTGGCACTGCTTCCGATGATGGGAGGTATTTTTATGTATCATTGGACGGCTAACTCCCGCCTCAACCTGGACAGCCTCCAGTCAATAAGGTGTCGTCTTTTCACAATCTGCTATCCTCATTAGGCGCATGGTGATTAGGAATCAACCGACAAGCAGACTGTATTTTTCCGCACCAGCGAAACGAAATACTTAACAACAAAGGTCAGTTCTCAACTGGGAACCTGAAACTTCCAGTCCGTGATTCCAGGATTTCATGACGACTTCTTAAATATCAGAAGCTCAAGAAAATCAGCTGTGATTAACAATAAGATTAGACGACTGAAGGTCGACGATGGAACTCCTTAGCGTCAGATGTTGCACAATCATCTAGTGAAATGAGTTTCAGGAACAATTTGGATATATTTATGCGTAGTAATTCCACCCTACATCCCGGTAATATAACATGATCTTTATCCAAATGAAACTCCGCCAGAAACGGTCCCAAGCCCGTCTGAGAAAGGAGGAGGGTAGTGCTTAGGGTTTGCAAACCTATCCCGTAAAACCTTACATTGCTACGAAAAAGATGACAATAGATCCGAAAATTCTACTTATCAATGGCTACAGGAGTGACACGAACCTTACAAAAGGTCCCATGACGGATGGAGATGAAAGCCGAAAGGAAGTTTTTAGCCTAATGGCCGATCTCCTTGCTCCGAAGAGAACGATAATACTTGGTTGCTAGAACGTTCGAACGCTGTATCAAGCTGGCAAGCTGGCTGAAGTCATACATGAGCTCAATAGGTATGATCTGAGTATACTTGGAATGTCCGAAGTGAGATGAACTGGCTCTGGACAGCGAAAGCTAGATAGCGGTGAGACTATTATTTGGTCAGGAAGGCAAGATAACCTCCATCATGGTGCAGTCGCTCTGCTTGCAAACAGAAAGATTATCAGTACGATCATGCAAGGGACGTGTGTAAACGAGCGACTCCTATATGCCAGACTAAACTCGAGCTCTTGCAAACTCTTAATTGTGGTAGCATACGATCCAACAGAAGATGCAGCCCAAGAGGAGAAAGAGAGGTTTTACGAAGCCATGCAATCAGTCTTGAGGGTCATCCCAAAGCACGACCTATTAATGGCAATGGGAGATGTTAACGCTAGAACTTGAACTGTGAATACGGGCAGGAAGCGTACCATGGGAGTGCATGGTGTTGGCCAACAGAATTATAATGGGGAGAGGCTACTTGACTTCTACGAAGAAAACGATCTTGTCATTGGAGGCACCCTATTTCCCCACAAAAACATCCATAAAATAACCTGGTCTTCTCCGGACAGCAGAACAGAAAGTCAAATTGATCACATGATGCTAAATGGTAAATGTAGGTGCTCGTTACAAGATGTGAGTGTCATGCGTGGTGCCGATATTTGTAGCGACCATTTCCCGGTTGTGGGAAAGATTTTTTTGAAAATGAGAAGAGCAAATATCGGAATTCATCGCAGCCCATGGTCAAATGTGAATAAGCTGATCGATGACGTCACGAGAAAAGCTTTTAGCAACATCCTGAGAGAGAAAATCAGCACCTGACTCAAGAATTTAATGACGATTGATGTTTTCAATCGCACACTAAAGGCCGTCGAAAAAAGTCCTCGGGTACAGACAAAGGGGCAAATCCTCGTGGATTTCGTCGAAAACCTGGCAACTCATGGAAGAGAGAAAAGATGTTAAGAAATGCATGCTGAGCAAGAAACCGTCTTATGAAAGGAATGCCATCACTGAAGAGTATAGAATAGAAGATAAAGAGGTTAAAAAAATCAGTGAGGAAGGACAAAGGACATAATGTGGAAAACCTGACCCAACAAGCAGAAGAGGCATGCCGAATAAATGATTTGAGAACGTTATATCAGCTCTGCAATCGTAGTCAGGCAAGCAATCAACAAGTGAGGACCCCGGGGTGGAGATGTAATAACTTAATGCGGAAGAAGAGTTAGCCAAATGGCGAGAACATTTTGAGCTCATTCTAAACCGCCCACCGCCTAAAATCAACACCGATGTACCTGAGGCGGCTACAGACATCGACGTCAACACATACCTCATCAGCATCCAAGAGGTGCAATTTGCTATCCAGAGGTTGAAAAATGGGAAAGCACCAGGTGACGATGGAGTGTATGCCGAACTGCTCAAGGCGAAAACCGAAAAGACGCTGAAAGTTTTGCTAGCATACTGAGCAGATACCGGACGCCTGGCGTTCGAGTACTATAATCAAACTTTTCAAGAAAGGTGACTTGAGTTACTGCACTAATTGGCGAGGTATTACGTTTCTATCAGTCACAAGCAAAGCATTCTGCCGCATCATTCTCCGACGTGTCTCCAATGCAGTTGAATCCATTCTACAACAAGAGCAAGCCGGGTTCAGGAAAGGAAAATCTTGCATTGACCAAATCTTTGTGCTCCGTCAGATCCTGGAGCAGACACATGAATGGAATGCAGAGATATGTGTGGCCTACATCGTCTTTCAGGAGGCCTTCAATAGCGTTCACCGACCAGTGTTATGGAAAATCCTCCGTCATTATGATATACCATCAAAGATAGTAAATCTCATAAAAGCCTTTTGTGAGAAGTTTGAATGCCAAGGCGCTCACAATGGAATGCTCACTGAGAAGTTTGAGGTTCCTACAGGAGTGAGGCAAGGATGTATCCTCTCACCGATACTCTTCTCTCTAACAATAGACTGGATTATGAGACAGGTGACCGATGGCAGGGCAGCAGGCATTCGATGGACCCCAGCGGGAGCGCTAGAAGACCTGAACTACGCGTATGATGTTGCCCTCTTGGCATGCAATATCAGTGACATCCAGAACAAAAGCCGTCGACTATCAGAAATTAGCAAGACGGTGGGACTGGAAATTAACGCTGGCAAATCGGAGGTAATGCGGAAGAATGTTCCGGAACAACCATCAGTGTTCGTGGACGGTCAACCGCTCAATGAAGTTACAGATACTGTCTACCTTGGGAGCAAAGTGACTGTGAATGTTGACTGTGAAGATGAGGTTAGAAGAAGGATCGGGAAGGCGAACCAAGCATTCTGCATGCTGAGCTTCATTTGGAAATCCTCCACTTTCAGCATTAACACGAAGGTCAGACTCTTCAAGAGCAACGTTTTGAGTCTTGCTGTATGCATCGGAATACTAGAAGACGACCGCTGCCATTGAGCACAGAATGAACGTGTTTCAAACTAAGTGCTTACACCATTTTGAATGAAGAGCTCCTGAGAAAAACTGGTCTGGAGTTGGTATCTACCGTAGTCAAAAGACGACGGTGTAGATGGTGCAGGATAGATCCCAGTTCGCATAAGAAGGTAGCCATTCACTGGCTTCCGCAAGGTAAACGTAGAAGAGGACGGCCCAAAGAAACTTGGCGCAGAACGTCGGAACGCGAAATACATGTACAAGGATTCACGGTGCAGACGGCAACGGAAGCAGCAGCAGACCGGAACCACTGGCCTGGGGTTGTCTTCGCCTCATGTGCTACCCGGCACGAAGAGGACTGAGTGAGTGAGTTATCCAAATGAGTATTTTTTCCATCATACCGCGACAAAACATGACATTTTTTTCTAACTACACGACTGTCGATCTTCCTAATGCCTCAATTTATTTGGTATATATATTTATTGTCTTTATACGAATATCCTGTGGTGTTGTACAGTTACGAGCTTTTTTATACAACAAATTCTTGAATCTTGAATCATGCATTCAATAAATAAATTGTAACTGAACAGAGAATTGATTTGAATAATAGTAATATCTAATAAGCTAAATTTTGTAATGTACTTTGATAATTCCAGTTTGATTTTTCAAATTTTTACAAAAGGAATTATATCATTTAACTAATTATTGACAAGTTGTAAATTCAAAATTATTTCATTTTAAATTTGCTACATTTGAAGCGAAATTATGCACAAATTCCTTCCTTCCGATATTTACTATTTGATGCTCGTGAATTTATTTGTGAAATAGAATTTACTGGCTGAAACTCACACTTTGGGTAGAAATTCGATTCTTCACATCCTTATTACGAGAGAGATATTGCGAATTAATTTAAAATCATCTATCCACTTGTTGAGACATAATGGCATTTCGCATTTAGTATTCTACAGACAATGCACTTGGATCTTTTGAATAAGTATCACGGGACCATCGAATATTTACAATTGAAATATATTGCCAATTCGACCTGAATTTTAGAATTAAAATATTTGGCTGCTACTGACATTTACGATGTAAAACTTTTCGGGAACGTCTAATTGACTTACCTAGAGCAACTGAATTAATTTGATAATAATTGTAAGTTGATGGTCAAGTTAAAATTTATTATACACCAAACGCCTGAAGATTGCGAATTTGCAGGAAAATAAATGTTGCATTCAAACTTAGTTCGTGTTCCATTCAATACTAATATTTTATTCAAGATTTAGATTCGGGATATCAAAAGCACATTTTAACAAAAATATGTCATTGATTATTTTATTTTTCAATATAGGAATATATGTTGGGTTAATATTTTATTTGGTGCAAAATTCACTGTAAATTTCATATAAGCACAATTTAAACACGTTTCACTTACTATTGTAAGCTTGATTTCCCACAGTATAGCAGCAAATAATTAAAATAATATATGAGTATTGCATGTGATCGGTTGTACAACATATGCAGCGGTTGATATATTTTCGAAAATATATAAAACTTCATTACTAATGTTTCATTGGTCCATTTTAATTTCGTTTACTTTTGATTTGCCAATTGATTCATTCATTTATCTGAATATACACACCGTATTCATATTGAGTATGCTGAATTTAAGTGTTCAATGTTTAAAAATATGCAAATGTGAATAGATATGAAATTCATGAATCTATGATAAAACAGGGAATACCGACAATACTAATTTCAGTACATCTAAATCGATAAACCTCATGTTTATAAACAACTTTGAAGCTAAGGGAAGTGTCAGTGTATCTGATTTAGTTGATTTCCTTTATTTACACTGATCCTCGATGATAACATAATTTGATCAGCAACAATTATATCCACATATATATAAGGAAGAATAGGACCAATCCTGCATAGCAAAATTATCCACATAATTGTTGAGATCACATGTTTTCATATGCATCCGATCGTAAAAGAAAGCTGCATGCATAATTTGTGTCATCGTTTCTGTTATTTACCATGAGGACGTCCTGTAGTAATAAGTGGAAGAAGCCGGAAGTGATTACTTAGTGTTATTCGCTGCTATGTCGCGTAATCTTATCTAATGTTGTTTGCACTCATCAGATAGGGACTGTGAGATCTGGATCCGCATGCGATTAAAACATTGGAGGAATGGTAAACAAATAGCGTTTGTATGCTACTGTTGTATAAGGCTGGTACGACCAATCTGTTCAATCACATGTGTCCAAACACATGTTTAATGGGGTTAAACCCATGACCATGAAACAAAATATTCAATTGCATGCATTTCCGTCACACACACCCCACGACCGGTTTCGGGCTGTTTGCATCTGATGAGTGCAGACAGGCAGTGCATGCAAATGAGCATTTTGTCTTATCTAATGTTCTTACGTTTTCGCAGGTTTCTGGGCCCTCTCTGCCAATTAATCATGTCAGCTCGCGTTTCGCACACTCACGTCGATTGCGTCCAACGTTTATAAAGTTCCCCCACAAATACAAAACTTAGACTTCTGCTCAAGAGCGTCCATTACACACAACAAATAAAAAACATAAAACAGTTGATATAGGCAAATCAAGAAACGACCCTAGTGATCTGAATCATGTTTGTTCCGGTTGTCACTTCTGTCTGATTTGTTAATCGATTTCCAGCCAATGGGTATATCTCAAACCTTCAAAATGCAAGGATCGCTTGCCCGACATTGATGAATAGCATATCACTCAATATCAATTAACGTTTTCCGTTTTTTAATACTTCTTGGATCATTTCACCTTCGAACATCTATTTGTAATATTTCATGAGAATTTTGAAATCCAAACAATTTCCCGTTTGTTCTTGTTTCCCACTACACTTTTGTTTTACTCTTTCTCTTTGAATAATTTAGCTCCAATTTATCTGCGCCATTTTCCCCTTTGGACTCGTGTGCGTAACGTGATGCGCGCTCGATATTGTTTTTGACATTGACCCGGATTTTTACCCGGTTAAACCCAATATTTGAGGTATGTTTTTACTATATTTTGATTGTCTCAATACAGTACCGCTTTTATAGACAAATCCGCTTTGGGTTCTGATATACTTCTGGTATTTTGCGCGTCACTCAACTTGGGACGTCTCATTGATTGTCAAATACAATCAAAAATACTTTCGTGGATATTTCCGCATGAACCGTTCTAATACAATCGTTTTTAAACCCAAATTAATATGGCTTCATGATTGTCGTCTTCTGAATTTTATGCGGATCCTTCTCTTGTGTTTCGATAAATGTTAGATTTAATCAAATCTTTCGAAAGTTCGTGATTAGCAATCATTAATAACACAATTTGCTACTTAAAATTATGCATGGCAGTTGCACATTTTCTAGGTAAAGAATATTTTTTACATGATTACACCACGTTTACTGTTTTTGTCAACGCTCGCGCAATGTAGCACTTTCTATGGAGAAAAGAAAGTTGGAAAGTTGATGAACTTCTTACTACGTTAAATTCAATTATTGAACTGATCTTAAACCTGGATTAACGGAGCTTGTGGAAGTGGAAAGTTATATTTATCATATAATAACGTCTATTGACTAATCGTTCTGATTCGCAATCAATGATAGAAATATGTGACACAAAAACTTAATTTTGTTTTATATATGTTTACAAATCTCGATTGATAAACGATAGGATTTGAGAGGCATTCGTGTCTTTGTAATAATGAGTAATGCTTGCTCATGCTGTTATTCGGGAGAGCGAATTATACGCTGTTGAGGCAGCTTAAAATATCAAAATAGGGGATTTATCAATGCATAAAAAGATACCTTTCGCATCAGTTTTCGAGAGCAATACTGACTGAATGGTTATGCGTGTTAAGAAATGATCCAAATATACTTAATTGGGAATATATTTCTGTTCAATCTTTGGTTCTGGTTATATTGTGAGCCACTGATAACATTTCGTAATACTAATCGTTGCAAAACCGCTTTCTCTGATATAACGTCTATTACTCGATCCAACGATGACCACACCACATCCGTATTTTACACATCTATATGAGTTCAGTCACGATTCAACACATAAGTCAACCACCTAAACGTTAATAACGTGCGCACATGTATCCCACCTCACAAGAGAAAGCAATTGGTCCAACACGTTCAATCCACAAATGACACACATAACTAAATTCCGGCATATCAATTCTAGGCATTTTACGTAATTGCAACACTGACCTCTAGATATCTCATCCGGTTGTCACATTGATTTGGCTTGTCAGCCAATTTCTTATGAACCCGTTCACTTCAACTCTTAACCACACAGCACTCGTTTGACAGATGGAGATTTGTATATCGTTTAATCGCGGATAGTGTTGTTTTAAGCGTGCTAATGCAATCCTTTTAATATTCGAATTATTCAATGTTTGCGATAGTCGTCGTGGGTCGTTTTGTCGATTCTCGCTCATGTGTTGTGCTGAAGAGTGGTGTGATGCACATAATTGTAGATCTACTGATTTTCACGTCTTCTAAAAGCAGCTAGAAATAAGGTCCAACAGACTGCAAGGCGATGTGCAAACGACTATTGGACTGAAGTTAGCCTCAATATCCAAAAAGCTGCGGATACCGGAAATTTTCACGGTATGTATGATGGGATCAAGAGAGCCATTGGCCCAAACAAACTTAAAACGGCTCCCATTAGGTCTTTATCTGGTAAGCCGATTGTCGACAAAACTCAACAGATGGAAAGATTGGTAGAGCACTTCTCCTCTCTCTACTCTGGGGACAGTACGGTTCTACCGCATGCACTTGAAAATGTCGAACGGTTGCCGACCATTGAACATCTAGATACCCCTCCTACTCTTGATGAGATCAATAAGGCAATCGACCGCTTAGCGAATGGGAAGGCCCCTGGTGACGACGGAATTCCACCTGAGCTCATTAAAATGCGGTAGAGCGGCATTATTACAGCCTCTTCACCATTTGCTTCTTCAGTGCGGCAGTAGGGGGGTGTCCCACAAGAGATGCGAGACACAAACATCATCACGCTATTTATTAATAAAGAAGATAGAGATGACTGCAACAATTACAGAGGAATCTCCCTTCCAAATGTTGTAGGCAAATTGTTTGCTAAAGTCTTACAGATCAGGCTGCAAGTTTCAGCTGATAGAATTTACTCCGAATCTAAATGTGGCTTCCGCAAGGGAAGATCAACCGTTGACATGATCTTCTCGCTGAGACAACTTCAAGAAAAGCGTCGGGAACAGCGTATGCCATTATACGCTGTTTTTATTGATTTAACTAAGGCATTCGACTACGTCAGCAGGGAGGGTCTTTTTAAAATGCTTGATGTGATAGGCTGCCCTCCAAGGCTGCTCAGACTCGTCATTTCGTTCCACTCAGGCATGAAAGGCTCAGTCCATTTTACCGGTTGCAGTTCAGAAGCATTCGAAATTCGCCGAGGCGTCAAACAAGGGTGTGTTCTTGCTCCCACGCTGTTCGGCATTTTCTTTGCTCTGCTTCTGAAGCACGCTTTTAGGACGAGAACAGAAGGCATTTACATACGCACGCGAAGTGATGGTAAGCTTTTCAACCTGAACCGGTTGAGAGGACGAACCAAAGTACGGGATGTGATAATCCGTGACCTGTTGTTTGCCGACGATGCAGCCTTCATTGCTCACTCCCAAGAGAACCTACAGTCGCTAATGGACTGTTTTTCGTCAGCATGCAAAGACTTTGGCCTAACAATCAGCATGAGCAAGACCAAAGTCCTTGGTCAAGAGACTGTATCGCCACCAATCATCACTGTTGGAAACTGTCAGCTCGAACCAGTACATCATTTCACATATCTTGGTTCAACCATTGCGAATAACCTCTCGCTAGACACGGAGATTGATAAGCGGATTGGCAGAGCAGCTGTCATTTTGTCCCGATTGAACTCTCGTGTTTGGGGTAACCGCAAGCTGACTGTAAAGACAAAGATGATGGTATACAGCGCGTGCGTACTAAATGCTTCACTATACGGCAGTGAAACCTGGGCCACCCACGCAAGACACGAACGGAAGCTGAATGCTTTCCATCTACGAAGCATCCGTCGTATCTTGAACATATCGTGGATGGACAGAGTGACTAACGCTGAAGTGCTTTCAAAAGCTGGTCTACAGAGCATGTTTACCCTATTACGTCAGCGCCGCCTTCGGTGGCTTGGTCATGTCTATAGAATGGAAAATGGTCGTATTCCGAAAGATCTACTCTACGGTGAGTTGCAATTAGGAAGTCGACCATTGGGCAGACCGCACTTGCGGTACAAAGATATTTTCAAAAGAGATATGAAAGCTATTGACATTGACCCCGCAAGCTGGGAAGTACTTGCTCTTGACCGCTCACTTTGGAGGCATTGTGTAAAGCGTCGTCTGCAAGCCGGCGAGGAGCAGATACAACTCTTGGCTGCTGAACGCAGATCACGCCGCCGGCGTGCAACTGATTCAATACAACAGAGTTTTGACTATCGTTGCAAGCGCTGCGGGAGAGATTGTTCCTCCCGAATCGGACTGTTTAGTCATTCAAAAAGCTGCAAAACATGAAATTCATGCGATGTGATGTACATCCATGGTCGGCATCGACCGATGGAGGCCAACAACAACTGATTTTCACTCATCGCTGATGGATTTCACAGTCTCACAATATAAAGTCACTCATTAGGTAAACATCAACGATCTTCCTCCCATCAGCACAACCATTCTTTTCACTGAGCTATCCGAGTGTGCACATTGATCGATCGCGGTGTTATTCGTAAATGTATACCATCTTGTAAGCGATATATGAACAACATAATAGCGAGGCATGAAAAAGGTTTTTTCAATCTTACCAAAACAGTTGAAATCAAATAATACGCTAAGGAGGTCATGTGATTTAAAAATCAGGCAAAATAAAGCAACGTTTATACTATGAGACAAACGAACTCATAAAAGTCTAACTTGAATTTAGTGTGAAGAATATGATTGCAAATGAGAATATGTTAATGATTACGGGTTTAGGTTCATCTACGTGTTTGCAAAAACATGTGATTGAATAGGTTGGTCGTGACAACAATATCCAAAAGTGGGTTAGAGTTTTATACATTACTGAAATCGAAATAACTCAAATGATATTTCCAAAACTCAAAAATGAATAAATTTTTAAGCATTTCCCTGTAGGATGTAGCTTTCCATATAAATGTATATACACAATGAGATATTTTTCAATATTTCTTACCACAAATTTCAAATGTAATTCATTTTCGTCAATATCTTTCCATTTGGTGATTTGCACAAATTCAACTGAGTTAATAACATTGCAATCCATAATTCAAATATTACTTAATATATGATTTTCTGTTCAACCGACATACTTCAATACAAATTTCATATAAAACAGGAAAATCAAGGTTATAATAGCTAATGTAAACAAATATGATTAAATGAATATGAAGCATCAAATAAAATAGTTTGATACTCGGAATAATCTTGTAATTAGTAGCTTAGATTAGTGGCTTGTAGATTAGTAGCTTAGAATGATGTTGGCTCGAAAAGGCAAAGAAGATTACCGCTCGAAATCAAATGCATATTAACGGAACATCTCACATTAGAAACGCGTTTTTTCTCCGCATTTCAAGTCAAAGCACAGTAGTTCGCTTCTATTGAAATAAAAGAAGTGGAGCAGGTGATATCTGACTCTTATCTTATTATCTGCACAGACATATAATGAAAAAATCACAAGTCATAACGAAGATTAAGAAGACTGAGGAAGTGAAATAAATTTATATTATATGTCCATTGCGGATAACCTCTCGCTAGACACGGAGATTGATAAGCGGATTGGCAGAGCAGCTGTCATTTTCTCTTGATTGAACTCTCGTGTTTGGGTAACCGCAAGCTGACTGTAAAAATAAAGATGATGGTATACAGCGCGTGCGTACTAAATGCTTTACTGTACGGCAGTGAAACCTGGACCACCCACGCAAGACACAAACGGAAGCTGAATGCTTCCCATCTACGAAGCATCCGTCGTATCTTGAACATATCGTGGGTGGACAGAGTGATTAATGCTGAAGTGCTTTCAAAAGCTGGTCTACAGAGCATGTTCACCCTATTGCGACAGCGCCGCCTGCGGTGGCTTAATCATGTCTACAGAATGGAAAATGGTCGTATTCCGAAAGATCTACACTATGGTAAGTTGCAATCAGGAAGTCGATCATTAGGCAGGCCGCACTCGCGGTACAAAGACGTTTGCAAAAGAGATATGAAAGCTCTTGGCATCGACCCGGCGAGTTTGGACTAACTTGCTCTTGATCGCTACCTTTGGAGGCATTGTGTAAAGCGTCATCTGCATGCTGAAGAGGAGCAGATACACCTCGTGGATGCTGAACACAGATTAGTCTGCGGGCGTGCAACTGATGTAATACAACCGAGATCTGACTTTCATTGCCAGCGCTGCGGGAGAAATTGTTCTTCCAGAACCTGGACTGTTAAGTCATTCCAAAAGCTACAGAACAAGACCATTCACGCGATTGCAATGTACATCCATGGTCGACATCGACTGAAGGAGGCCAACAACAGCATATGTCCTCAATACATTATAAGTAAGTATTTGATTACCGAATGCGCTCCAAGGTAAACCTCTGACTAAACTCGCTCATGATGTCATAGATATATTTATTCTCAGGAAAGTCAATGATGTGTATAACTCAATTTTATTTTATTTTAATAATATTAAGGAGCAAAAATTTTTAATATCACATGGGATATTCGCGCCATCCAAATAATCGTAGAGAAGACGTCTGTTGACAATCGCGTTAGCACCCATGTAATTCTTTGTAATGCTAAATGGTTTGTAAAAGATGACAACGTGGTTTCTAATTTTTCAATGCAGTGCAACCACTTCGTATTGAAAGGGTTAACTTTTAAACATTAAGTTGGAAAGGTTGAAACGACATGTTAGTTTTTCTTTTGTCATTTTTTACCCACACTACATACAAATCTAACCCATGCGAACTTCGGATCTGTTCTGCTATTCTGCTGTGCGGTCGCCTTTTGTTTTGCTCTGACACTTCTGGTCATGTCTTCGCCGAATCTGCTCGGATGTATCCCATTCCAAAAATTCTGAGCTACGTTCCATTATACCTATCGGAATTTATTCGTTTTGATCTTGTCAACTGATCAACAGCAAAGTTGCTGTATCTCCGAAAACATCTCAGTTTGCTCATGCGCGCAAACGTTTTCCCATCGCTAACTATTCTACGGTTTTTGCTATCATTGCAAAGATCACGTCGAGATACGCAGATTGACACTTGTTTCTATATTCTACCTTGTGTGGTTAACGAGTTATAGTGGATTATTTGCAAAATCAAGAAATCACAAGTTTCAAAACAGCACTATCGACCTGCCGAACAACACACTTCTGTCTACTAACACGTTTGACCGCTTTGATATTGAAGCGTATAATTGTAGCTCAGGGATTTCATGTTGTGTGATGTGCGTTCGCTGAGTTGGAATTGTAGCAGTAGGACGTTTCGTTATCAAGCTAGATGACATCGTCAGCTGAGCTTCTTGCGAAGTGTTCGTGATCGTCGGGCTTTCTGATTTTATACGTTGACCTTTGTGTTTGTTTTCTCGTCATTGGTTGTTCTCAAGGTCACACGGCTTAAGATTCGGTTCCTCTTTGGCACATACATGTCATCCAATTGAACGTGTTAATTCAATGACCGCGTTGGGAGTGCCACGCTTCGATGAATTTCCGTATGTGACGCGTGCGTTCCCTTGCAATGATTCTGCTTCCATTCCAGTTGACTTGGTGTCCTTCTTTGTCAACATGAATTGATAGTAACGACTTGTAATAGTGCCTTCTTACAGCTTATTGGTGTTCACTCAGTCTGCTACTAAGTCTCCTTTTCAGTTTGGCCCACGTAATGCATCTCACAATCCGCGCATGGGATTTTGTAGACCACGTTGTTTTGTCTTCTTCTTTCAAGCCATCTTTCGATTTGCAGAGCTGATTGAGGAGTGTTCACCTAGGTCTGTATGCAACGTTGATTCCAAGTGGTCGCAGTACCCTTGCAGCAATTTTCTAACCATTATTAATACACAGTAAATGTTTCCTGACCCGTGCGTTTGGTTGCTCCGTAGGCAAGCTTCTTGGCGATTTGTATCTTAGAGTAAAGATTTTCGGGTAACCGTTTTTCTTCCTGACCTTAAAAAGGTATCATTTATTCCTCTATCAGCGTTTCAGACCAGTTGCAGTGCGTCTGCGCTCGGTTGAACAACGTTCGTACGCAGCACCTTTTGCGTGCAATCCGATGCTTGCTTCTGAAGTTTAGGATTTGATCCGTATGTGTGTGCTTCCGGTAGACACTTGTCTGGAGGGATCCTATGTCGCTTCTAGTTACGAGGACATCCAAGATCGGTAGGCACCTGTTGATTTCAGTTTCTTTTGTGAAATTTATTCTTGTGAATACGAAATTCAGTAGTCTATGGGCGTATTCTACTTGCGATTTCTTCATTATAACGAAGGTGGCGTCCACGTAGCGTACCTAAAGTTTCGGTTCTATTAGAGAAATGGCAATGCGTTCCAATCTCTGCATCATTGCTTCCGCTATCAGTCCAGAGATATGTGACCCCATTGGAATTCCTTTGATCTGCGCATACGTTTGACCGCATCATGAAATCCAACATACGGACAAAAAATCGATCGATCAAGCTGTGACAGCGACATGGAACCAACTTGATCTCAGTGCGAACGCAAAAATGGTCACGGCCGGCCCAGCTGATGGGACGTATCTGGACACTCGAAATTGTTTTGAGGTCACGTGTAAATCATAAGAACAACCGGTGAGTCCGATTTCGAGTAAAGTCATAACGTGTTTTTCTCTCTATGGGTAAAATCAATGGCAAATGTTACCGTACTTTAGCCCCTGATTCAATAGTATTAATATATAATGAAAAGGTTCCAGGTGCCTGCTATATCTGCGTTCGTTGCAGAGCTAATTCCCTGTACGGCACCGATACTTTTGAAGCCAAATTAGAAAATAGAATGGCCAGTTTCGAGTTGAGCCTTCGACGTGTGGAGGAAAAATTGGTAAATCACATGAGCAAGCAAGCGATCGTTGAAGTAAACCATCACATCAATACAACGATTTCGGAGCCACCAGTGAAGGAATCTAAGTCTAAGGCTATTGGTGTGCCAATAAAGAACAAAAACATGGTTAATCCCGTTTCGGAATCATTTAAAATGACAACGAAAGTAGGAAATTCTTACAGAGATATGCTGTTACGGTTGACATCAGCTGTACACTTCAAAACTGATGTACCCGAATCACAAAGTTAAGCCCCAAATTTTTAAATTCAAAAAATTTGACTTTCATGTACGCCAGGCAGAAGAAAGCCTGTTTGATAGCAAACAGAAACACGACGTCGATAAATGGACTCAAATTTGCCACCTAATTGAACATGTAATCACAGAAAAAGTGACTCATCTAACTCGCCACTCAAATTCAGCTCATATTGGTCAACCTTGCTTGCTTAAGGTAATACTGAAATGCGAGGCTGATATTGGGAACGTATTTCTGATTGCTTACCGATTGAAGACAGATCCCGACTCGAACTGCAATTAGGATGTCGACCTTTGGACAGTCCGCACTTGCGGTACAAAGATGTTCGCAAAAGAGTATGAAAGTTCTTGACATTGACCATGCGAGCTGGGAAGAACTTGCTCTTGACCGCTCACTTTGGAGGCATTGTGTAAAGCGTCGTCTGCAAGCCGGCGAGGAGCAAATATAGCTCTTGGCTGCTGAACGCAGATCACGCCGCTGTCGTGCAACTGATGCAATACATCAGAGTTCTGACTGTCGTTGCAAGCGCTGCGTGAGAGATTGTTCCTCCCGAATCGGACTGTTTAGTCATTCAAAAAGCTGTAAAGCATGGAATTCATGCGATTGTGATGTACATCCATGGTCGACATCGACCGACGGTGACCAACGACAACAACAACCATGATGGGAAAGGAAGGGTAACTTGGACGCCATGGAAAAACGGTATCACGAAGTATAGTTCTACTTGGTGTACCAGAAAATGCTTCTCGACCATCTATTCAGGAAACCGTAGAGCATGTTGTCAAGCAATGGCGCTACATTGCGTGACCTCTAATTATTTCTAATGACGTTGTTGTTGACACTTTTCGAGTTCCTTTTTCGATAAAATATAAAGGTGATGGACCGAAACCATTGAATATTACGTTCTTGACCAGCGCTTTGGCCGAACTCTTAATGTCGGAATGTAAAAAAAGGAATACGAACGCTAATCAATGATGTTAGACTTAGCCCACCTAAACCCAATATCATAAGTCAAACATTCCCGCTTCTGGAGACAGCTGATAGCAGCGTTTCCATCCAAATGGAAGAAATCAATGCATCAAAAAACGAAGTAGGTCCGACACAAATCGAGACGGACTGAGCAATTCACACCGAAACCAAATTGTCGGTTCAAGCAGTCGGCGAATAATAAGCAGGTCACATTATTTTATCACATATGGCACTGACTATTCAAAGGGATCCGACATCACAATGTTTAACGCCTTATCATATACAAATGATTCACCACTACTTGTTAAGTCCGACTAGAGATAATCCGGACAAATAACTTCAGTTTACACCCGGTCATTACTCATGAAATATTTAATTAAGTGCACGCAAACACCCCTTACAACAAATTATTCGAATTGCCAGAGATTTGTAATGAAATGGCGCCAGACATATTTCCAATAACAGAAACGTGGTTCAATGCCTCATTGTCTGATAATGAACTGTCTATGCCCAGCGTGTCTCTATTCCAGCGTGACCATTTAGGCGATGGCGGAGGAACAGCACTCTACTTTAAGCATTAGTTTATCTGTAGAGCTCTGAACGACCACACCATTGATATAACTGACACACTTTTGTGCTCTCTGACACTTACCTTAAGAGACCAATGCATCACTGGAGTGATCTATCGTTCTCCAACAGCAACTCCCGACCTAAACAATTAACTGATTGATGCTTTGTGTTATGTAAAAACGCGGTACAATACTCAAATATTGATAATAAGGGATTTCAACTTTCCCCAGCTTTATAGCCGTGATGATCATTCATCAGAGACACTTTAATATGAATTTCGAGCCGTCTTGGATTACGCACCCCTTTATAACCACGTTTTTGGATTTACTCGTATGAGGGGATCAGACCAACCGTCTACCGTTGGACTTAATACTCACATCAGATCCTACAGTGCTAGAGAGTTTAGTAGCGGAAAAGATCACCCATCACCTCGAAAACAATAGACTGCTTGCGACTGAACAGCACGGTTTCAGGAAACATCACTCATGTCTATCTAAACTCTTGCTCACCTTAAACGACTGGACTGAGTGTGTGGACAATGGTTACTCCATCCACGCATGCTTTTTAGACATGTCAAAGGCTTTCGACCGCGTCAAGCATAGTATTTTAATCCAGAAACTTGAATTGCACGGGATAACAGGAAAACTTCTTGCTTGGCTAGAAAACTATTTACGCGACAGGAGTGCCCAAGTCAGAGTTGACGGCGCCTTATCGAAACCATTTAAAATTACGAGCGGAGTGCCCCAGGGTTCGTCCTCGGACCGATTTTGATTTGATCTACGCAAACGACATTCCCGAGCGTGTTAAATGCAAGATTATGTTATTTGCAGACGATATAAAGCTTTGGAGAAGCATACGTACAAACGATGACTGTGAAACTTTGCAGAAGGATTTAAACACATTGCACGATTGGTCTTTGAGAAACAAACTACCATTCAACTTCCAAAAGTGCAAGGCGTTAAACATTGGAAAGACTGTTAATTACAACTACACTCTTGGGTCCCACCAACTCGTCTGGACAACTGAAGAGAAGGATTTTGGTGTTTGGACCAGTTCAAGTCTGAAGACTTCACTGCAGTGCAAAGCGGCATACAAAAAGGCGTCACAAGGATTGGCGTTATTGAGACGAATTTTCGGCAGATTCTCCAATCAGTCGGTGCCCCGTATCATGAACACCTATCTGAGACCAGCGATGGAGTACGCTGTTCAGGCTTGGTCAACCTGGATTCAGAAAGACATCAATCTTCTGCAGCGTATTTACCACCGAACCACAAAGCTTGTACCCGGACTAGCTGCTAAACCATATGAAGAACGTTTGAGGAGTCTAAATCTTTTCGACTTTCGCTGTCGTCGACTAAGAGGTGACCTCATACTGATGTACAATATTATGCACGTCCCTAACCATCCCTTGTCCAAACTTTTCACACGCTCGCCACCCCGTGCCAGTCGGAAACATGAACTTTCAGTGCTTATTCCCACTTCAAGACTGAAGTGTCGAAGATATTCGTATGTTGTACGTGTAGGTTTCACATGGAACACCCTCCCCTCCACTGTTACACACTCAGCCAACCTGGATATTTTCAAAGCTAATTTGGACAAACACTTGAGAGACAACCCAAACTTTGATACGATTTACACTACATGAGTTTTCCTGTTCTTCTTTTTTATTGTATATACCTCATAACTCCATCCTATGGTTATTGTTAAGCTAAGTGCTTTTTAGACCATTACAACTTTGAATCACTTTGAATTACAGCTGTAGAGAATATCGTTTATAAACCGCCAATCGGACGAAGCGATCACGTTGTCTTAGAATTCGAGTACGATATTAGCGCTAGGCGCAACAGTGACCGAACGAAATGCGTCCGAAGACTGACCTACCGTGTTCTGTGTGCCGATTTACAAAGCACGAGTTTTACATAACTGCATTACTCCGATCTGGATAGTCATTGGCGTTCTCTCTTAAAACACCTGAAATGTGTATTGGAGGAACATTCAATGTTTGTTTTGAAGAAAACGACTCAACGTCATAAAATTGTACTACGAAGGAGGACTAAAAAGTGGATGAAACAAAGGGCAATGGCACGGGAGTTTCACAAGTCTACCAACACAGCTGATTCTTGGGCACAATTTACACGACTGCGAAACAAAGTGATCAGCTTAATTCGAAATGACAAACAAGCTTTCCAATCGCAATTAATTTCTCAGATGCACCAGAATCCGAAGCTCTTATATAGACCCGTAAAAGATAGATCGAATATTAAACCAGTATTCTTTGCCCTAAAAAGTCGTCCGGATTCACAGAATGCATTAATCAGACCGCTGACCTGTTAGCAGACTTTTATGCAGGAGCTTTTGCGCCGAAATCTACGGAGCCTGATCAGGAACCAATCATTCGACTTGACCGTCCGACATTAAGTGAAGTATTGATTACTCCGCTGGTGGTAGCGCAGCACTTACGGAAATTAAACGTAAAGAAATCTCCAGGACCAGACGACATAACTCCAAAGCTGCTCAAAAGCTGTCATGCGCAGCTATCTGGACCACTATCCTGCATGTTTAATAATTTGCTCCACGCTGGCGTGGTACCAAAGACCAAAAAGTCCTGCCGAATCTTAGCATTGCTCAGAAGGATCTTCGGTCGTTTCTCAAAACAGATACTCCCACGTATAATTAACACCTATATCAGACCAACAATGGAGTATGCTGTTCAAGCATGGTCCCCATGGTTACAAAAGGACATGACCTTGCTGCAACGGGTATACCACCGCGCTACAAAACTGGTGACCGGGCTATACAACAGGCCATACGAGGAGCGGATTGCAACACTTACCTCTTTGACTTTTCGTACCGTCGTCTCAGGGGTGACTTGATCCTGCTTTTCAATATTCTGCATACAGTGGATCACCCACTCGAACACCTGTTTCATCGGCAAGAAGCACGTGGTAGCAGATCGCATGGATACAAGTTAATTATTCCACACTCCAGATCAAATTGTCGACGGTTTTTCTTTGCTGTCAGAGTCTGTTTTCTATGGAACTCCCTGCCCCCACATATCATTTGCGCAACAAGCCTGAACATGTTCAAGGCTGAACTTGACAAGTATATGTTGACTAAACCCAACCTTGCACCTGAATACACGTGCTGACTTTCCTTGTGTATAAAACATTTGTGCTGTTTTCATGAATTCCCTATATTTTTAATCTGTGGTTACTGTAAAGTATTTACTTTTTGGACCATTAAAACTTTGAATAACTTTGAAATAATACACGTTTAAAAGGTGGTTGCCGTTCTGAAGTTAAAAATTACAGGCCGGTGACATTGCTGTCTTCGGTATCAAAAGTTTTTGAGCAAATAATAACCGCAGAAATATTGCGATATCTGGAAACAAACCAACTTTTGGCAGTTGCCCAACATGTATTTCTCAAAAATCGCTCTTGTCAAAAAAATTTGCTGACAAGCTTAGACGATTAGACGAGGGTTGCAGATGCTGGGAGGGGTATTCATGCGTGCTACTTGGACATTTCTAAAGTATGCGACAGAGTTGATTATAATTTGAATAAGCTAAAAACACACGGTATCGTTGGAAGACTATATGGATTTACAAGTGATTACCTCAGCAACAGACACATCAGAGTTCGTGTGGACGTACTATTATCGAAGAAAATCGATGTCTCTATCGGTGTTCCACAAGGCTCAGTGCTTGGACTAATACTGTTTCTTGTCTATATAAACGATATACCAATACCAAACGACAGTAAGATGGTATTGTTTGCTGACGATATAAAAGTATGGAGGCGAATCACCAATGCTGATGATTGTATTTTGTTGCAAAACGATTTGAATGCTTTGTACAACTGGTCATCCGAAAATAAAGTTACATTGATTATGCAAAAGTCGAAGTTCATTCAGATCGGTGATGACCTTGGCTTTTCCTATTGATACAAGCTCGGTGAAGAAGAAGAAAATGATATGGGCGTCTGGATTGCGTTAGTTTGAAAAATGGTCTACAATGCGAAGCCGTTTATAAATGCGCATCTCGGCTGTTCAGCATGTTACGGCGGATATTTAACATTTTCCCGGGGTGTTTTTATTTCATGATGAACACATATATACACTTGGTTCCAGACTATACCGCACAAGCCTGGACACCATGGCTACAAAAAGACATCTTACTTCTGGATCGTATATACCTTAGAGCTTCTAAGCTTGTTATTGGACTCGAAATTATGCCATTCGACGGGCGACTCAGACGACTGGAGATGAGGACTGTTGCACAAAGAAGAATGCGAGGTGATCTCATTTTGCATACAAAATACTTATTACTGTTTCCCACACCCTGGCTATATTATTCTACCTTCGAACTTCCAGCAACAGCCGTGGCCATGGTTGCAAGTTGCAAATACTAAATTCCAAACGGAACTGCCGCAGGTATTTTTATTCGGTGGGTGTGTGCTTTGTTTGGAATACCCTACCTTCCGATTTGGTAAGCTCAAACAGTTTATCTATATTCAAATCGAAACTTGACGATTATAAAAGAGCTAATCCGAATTACGCCCCAAACTATTGATAAACTATCATCGTCCCATTGATTTTGCATATATATATATATATATATATATATAAATATATAAATATATATATACCATAAATCTTGAATCATGAATCTTGATCTGAATGCAGGCATATCGTGGCATACGTGCTCGTTAGTGTAGAACACTCTAGAGTAAAATTGAGCGAGTTCGTTAGCGGCTTCGAGAGCAGTTGATGTAGTTCCAGTCGTAGTAAGTAAAGCGGAAACGCCTGACTTTACCATGGCCTTTCTGTTCACGGTTTGGAAGAGGAGCTTCGGGTTTCGTTCAATTTTATCCATTAGATTGATTTTATACTCTTCTTTATCCTCCTTGACCTGTTTCGTAACTTTTTTCCCAATAAACGGTAAGTCTCCCAGGATTCATGCGTTGACTGCAGTATGTTGCTTCTCCAAACACAGTTTCTCACCTTTATCTATTTCCTTGTTCGACTCCGGATCACGAATTTGAATCACTTTTTCAATTTTTTGGAAACAAATTTTGAGTTGAGTTCTATTTTTTGATTGATTTTCTAAAGTATTGATGACCTGCGTTGTTAGACATCAGTGTTAGTCGGTGTCAAGTCGGTGACTTCTTAAAGAACTATTGATAAGGCAACGTTATCGATTTTCGTATCAATTTCTGAGTATCACTAGCTCTTTTCGCTTCAGATATATAGTCGAAAAGATTGACTACATGATCTCTCTTTCCAAGTGGAGCTTCATAGCGGATATCCTCGATCAAATTTTCCTCACTCGTCAGAACAAGATCAAGTATGGACGGTGTATGTGCCTCTGAAGCGAGTGCTGCTTGAGATGTGGTTATATAAAGGAATTTCGTTGAACATTTTGTAGAATATGTGATCAAGAGAATACACCGATGGAATCTCGCTTTTCAGTAAATTCAGGAGATTAAAGTCACCCATGATCAGGACGTTGTTTTGATATCTGGAAACAACCAGATGTGTTTTCTGTTGGGTGAGACGTCCTCACCCATGACACGTGTGACCTTGGTAATGTCCTTATCCGAACATTGCTTCAATGTCATTACCGCTTACTTCGCACACCCCTTTCTGTTCTCTATATAAACACTGGCCATGTCCTGCTCTAGGACCTGTGAACCTGTGTCCTGAGTCTCGGCTTGGTCATTTCATAACTATCCTGTTTTGTTATGTACTATGTCTCGGTGGTCTAGGTCTCTCGTATCATCTAGTTGATCACCTGGAACAACTGTCTCTGAAACCCACTACATAGCAACTTGCAAATGCATTTTCTCGGATGCAACTCACCACAATCATTTGACCGAATTTCCAACTCGAGCATTTAGCAGAGGCTCAGCAACATGAAAGTGACATACAGTAATATATTCTGTGCGAAGAAACACCACTCTCAAACGTTCACACCCGAAGTGGTACACTCGAATTTGACAGATTTCATTTAAACCCAGCCCTTTCTATTGGTCCCAATGTGCCTTACTCAATCCAACCATCCAAGCCAAGTGAACTCTCTCTCCCATCTTCTGACTCACCGTCTTCAATTAAAAGAATACTCGATCATGTTGTAGAGCAGGTGGCCTACTAATCTTGCAAATAAAGCGGATTAACGTTTTTTTCGTTTCAAGCGTTTCACTCTGATCTTACGATCCATAGATGAAGTAATATTGTGTTTTCATCATCGTATATCTTATTTTATTTGTCGTATTTATTTCGTCATTGTTTTGTTATAATGCATACATGTAAATATGTAAACAATTTGAATATATTATTCGTGTTTTCTTTTGGCACAAGCCTCACGAGTGTGAATGTTTTGGATCATTATGCCTTGTTACATTGAGAAGTGTTTTTTTCTTTTATTGGGTAAAATAATCAATACATCAATACAATACATTTATTGGTCTCAAATATCAATATGAAAAATTAATGTTTATATTTGCTCTAAATATACAATGAGAAATTTACTAGTCAAAATTTTGATAAAACCTTAAGGTTAAGATATGTAAGACACAGCAGTACTTTGTCAGAACTAATGACGGCAGCGTTCATCTACGCGCGAGAATTGAAGGTTACCTGCTGCATGGACCTCAAAAATTTAGCGTCGCGCTCCAGTATAATACAGTGAAATTACCAAAAGATAAAATCAAATAAAAGCTGCGCGAAATCAAATTTTGGAATTTCAAGCGAAAGTATATGTAATTTATCAATTTGATGGAGTCTTCTAGTTACCTATTTTAATTATGGTATGAAGCTTTTATTTTATTATTATTTTGATTTCGTCCTCTCCATTTCACATGAATCATAATGTTAATCTAATCCCGAATGTAAGTGTTGGACGACTTTGAAAACGGATAGGAATGATATAGATATACAGTGGAACCCGGGTACAACGAATCGCTGGGGAGAGAGTAAAATGTTCGTTATAAGCGGAGTTCGTTGTAAGTAAACCGTATTGTCAGACATGTAATTTTACCGCCGTCTTTCTGTACACGTGTAAACAAGTGAAGAATGTCTTACCTTTGTGTCTTTCTGCATGCGTGTAATCCATTTGATGATTAGATGATGCCACAGCACACAGATCACAACATTAAATCCAAGTTCATGTTATTAATAGTAAATTTATTATAAAACGAAGTAGTAAAATCATCTTGCACACACACTGACAGTCAAATCTCACGTTTTCCTGAAGTATCTGACGATACTCTTTTGTTTAAGTTTTGACTTCGCCACCGCCTCGATCTCTCTCTCCACAAATTCAAGTTCTCTTTCGACGTCTCTTCCTTCTATCCTAAAAATCTCCTGCAGAGATCAAGAGCACTTCTGGCATCTTTCACAGACGGAGCTACCAGTCACAGACAATTCACGTGATTTTCTTGTGCGTGCGTGCGAGTCAGTTAGCACACTGTAGGCCAGGCTGCCTGTGTCTCGCCAAGCTGTGTGTGTCAGTTCTATTCTTAACGCACTGCAGGCCACTCTTGACGGGGCGTTGTGGGTTAAAGCCAAGACAAAGCGAGTTCGTTGTATGCATGAACTTTATTGAACAAACATAGCTGTCGGGAACATGTACGGTGTTCGTAATAAGCGAGATTTGTGACGAACAGATTCGTTGTACGGATGTTTAAAATAAGCTTGCAAATAAGGAATTTATTTGGGAAATCATGGTGTGTTCGTTCAAAGCGGGAATTTGTTGTAAGCGAGTTCGTTGTAGGTGGGTTCCACTGTATATGCCTATATACACTATTATCGCTGTATAACACAATACGTATGCTGAAATTTATAGCTTCATATGTGCACTTCCTTTTTTCGATATTTATCGCAAAAATGCAATTTGACTTCAAGGTATGTGATATTAGTGTATTGCTTTAACTTTTCAAAATTAAGTTAACAGCCTACCTACGATAAAATTCGGTTTTAAGTGATTTTGATTTTTAAAGTTCAAGTAGTTGTCGATGTGATTTAAAATCTGATGAATCAGCATGATATCAAATTTCGAATACCTACGTGTCTGGCGCCATCTACTTAGCCTTTTCATGAACTTGAAGTGACTTTGTCAGTTCGATGACTTGTTCTCAATCGAAAGATTTAAGAAAGTCGATCGTTCAACATATATAATTCCTGATAAAATTTAATGCTAAGTATAAGCTACTGCGTCTATCATTTCGCGATTAATTTTTATAGTATTCGTGAGGATGATCTTCAGATGCATTAAACTGATCTGCGTTGCGTTTGTCACAGAAACACTTGATAACGAAAATGGAAATCCTCGGGTAGAACATAAACAAGATATAGGAGCCATCCGACAATGTTTTCTTCAAATAATCACCCATGTACTCGAACACTATTCACGGAGGATACATATATATATTGCATTTGAATGAGGAATTGCTAGTGGGATATGCTAATGTATTGGAACATCTTTCCTACTTTTAGTTAAGACACGCAAATGTGCTCGGTGCACAGCAGAAATGGCATCAATGCTGAATACTGACGAATAATTTTACTCAATTACAATGGCACATCTTTTTTCATGCATATTATTATGTTTGCTGAAACTATTTTAGGATATCGAGCTTATCAAAATTCATTTGCGTAATTTAATTATCGTATATTTCGCACTTCTGTATCAATGAATAAATACATCAATTATGTGGAGTAGTTTGCACATGTTTTCTATGCTATTATATAGAGCTATAGTTACGTATGAAATATGATAATTTTCATAAGATGCATTGTGACTATTTAGTTCCATGAAGTGTAAGATAAAAAATAATTATATACTAGAAATTACCATTTTTTCAAAGTTTCATTCAAAGTAAAGTGAAAGCAAACTAATCATTCAAACCTCTACACTGCATCGAAATATGATTCGGCGCTTCACATCCAAGATCTCAGCAACTTTCATGGGTTACGGAAGAGAAAGACCTGGGTGTGTGGATTGGCAGTAACTTTGAGTCTTCACCGCAGTGTTCTGTGGTAAACAAAAGTCCTGCCAAAGCTTAGCACTGTTTAGAATGTTCTTCGTTAGTTTCACAATACAGATACTCCCACAGATAATTAACGCATACATGAAGCCAACAACGGTGTACGCAGTTTAAGCATGGTCCCCGTGGTTACAAATGGACACGACCTTGCTGCAACGCTTATACCAGCGCGCTACAATACTGGTGACCGGATTATATAACAGGCCATACGAGTAGAGGAATTCAACTCCGAACATGTTTGACTTTTCGTACCGTCGTCTCATGAGTGAATTGATCCTGCTGTCCAACATTCGCCATACAGTGGATCACCCAGGTGAACACCTGTTTCATCGGCAAGAAGCAAGTGGTAGCAGATCGCAGGGCTACAAGTTAATTATTCCACATTCTAGATCAAATTGTCGAAGGTTCTTCTTTGTTGTCCGAGTTTGTTTTATATGGAAGTCTCTGCCCCCACCTATCATTTGTGCATGAAGCCTAAATATGTTCAAGGCTGAACTTGACAAATATATGTTGACCAAATCCAACCTCGCACCTGAATTCACATGCTGACTTTCCATATTGATAAAACATTTGTCTTGTTTTTATGTATTAACAATATTTTTAATCTATATTTACTGTGAAGTATTTGCTTTCTGTACCATTGCAACTTTGAAATACTTTGGATTGCTTAGCTAATATATTATTGTTTTGGCCTTTTTATTAAATAAACTATACTAGTTCGCAGAAAAGATGGATTTACATTCATGCGTTATTGCTATTTTCCGGTATACCCAAATAACAAAAAATGAGGTATTATATTGCATTTGCGAAATTCTAAAATTTATGTTTGATCACGTACACAACATCAATTTATGTTTTCGGGTTTCTCGGAGCCAAATCTTTATTTGTAAAATAAGAGAAAATCAGAGCTATCGTAATATTATTCAAATTATTGACGCTGATTTATGGTTTATAGTAACGCAACTTGGGTCTGAAGCCTTAGCAAATTCACAATTGATTACATAAACATAGAAATGAGTTGCTTAATTTGAATATGGCTTAGATAACTTTTTAAATTGAGTTTGAGTATTTATTGTCATGCTACACGTATAAAGAAAGAATTCACAGTGTTAAAATAATTAGCCGTTAATGAAATCATTTTACAATATCTTGAGTATGCATGCTTCAGATTCAATGAAAAATATCTATGATTTTGCTACTGGAGCTCATTTCTTATTTCATGCATACTCTCACTGTCATGTGGGAAACATAAACTAAATTTTCATCAAACTAATTATTTCTACTTAGTTTGTACCAACATGTGTTTACTGAATTCAGATATTTGAATTTAACGAGGTCGTTCTACAAGATATTTACGGACGAAATAATAAATATTGTAAAACAAACTAACCCCTTTCCCGTAGAAACAATTGGGATTCGTACGTATCTATTAAATGGTGATGAAAGTTTTTTTTTGAATATAGCATAATTTTCAAATATGCTACTTTGGATATGGAAGCTGATTCTGTATATATTAAATGAAAATATGGCGATTGAACAATGCTTTTTATAAAATGGCGAAATTTGAAATGCCTCATAACTAGAAACAAAATTAAATTTTTTTCAAATACACGCCTCAAATTGCGGACAGATAAATACATGCTGTAATTAAGTCTCTTAAAACAACGGTTTAATGCAATATCAAATAGACAATCGCGAACCCCAAAAACTCGGCTTTCGGAAGGATTGTATCAGTGCGGTTTAGACGAAGACATTTTCGAAAATATGGAAACATCATATCGTGTACTGCTATCGAACTATATGCAAATCGTCAAGATCGGTTAAACGAGTCCTGTGTGATGAGGACTTAAATCGTACCAGTTTGCATGAAATCGAATGACAAATCAGATAAAATTGACAACTGCGAAAGACATGTTTCAGGTACATGTTGTGGTTACCTTTTTGCATATATAATATACGCGGGCGTTTAGTTTTTTGTCATGTGCCTAATAAACGCGTTTGATTAATCGGTATTCTCTCATGTTGTATGATACGTGGGTTAATGTTACTAGCGTCGGAAATGTTGAGCTCAGAGGTGACTTGAGGCAGAATCCACCGTAAAACGCGGGTATTTATTTGGTTATTCCTGGATTGGTTACCAGAACTGTTTTGATGAGAGGCCATATGTTTCCCAGCTGCCTTTCTTTGACCGTTGACCTGATATTCTGGAATAATGAACCGGAAGTCTGGTAATAATCCTAGGCTGTTGCAAGCGTGACGAGGTTTATACAAAAGTTGTAAATTAAATATTCCGTTTGTGTGATTTAAGAAGCATAATAAACTGTCTGTCCGAAAACGTGGTGACTTCCCTGCCCCGCTAAAATATACTATTGTAATGTGAACAAAAATTACAATGTTTATGTCTACATTCAAATCTACGTATGCCACTCACTCAGATAATTTTCAAAATTTTCATTCTTATCTAGAATAATAAGGGTTTCATTATTAAATCATGATACTTTACAACCAACTCCAGCAAAAAGTGAAATTCTATTACCTAAATAAATATATTTCATGCATTGATTCATGCATTACTCAATGGTATTATAGCGTCATTCACTGGGCTTTCTATGTTGTATATTTTTGACACTACTTTGTGTATTTTCTGAGTTATGAATTCATTTGACGAATACTGCACCGAGGCTATTCAATAAAATGATTTAAATTTCCAGTGTTTCGCCTTCTGCATGCTTTGTTTTACTTTAAATTGTGGAATTAATTATCTGTGCGCATATTACAAAAAGCAATTCATTTTTCAATTGCTTAGTCTGATTATTCGAGTAAACGGCAATCGCTTTGCAAAACGCAGAATACAAAAATAAAAATATTCATTTGTCTGTGATGAGCTGCATCTATTAACAATCTTTTCATATTGTACGGAATACCATTGAAACACAATATTTTTTCGACAAAAACAAATGTATTTGCAACAAATTGCGATCATTTGTAATTTGAATGACTGAAAATTAGTCACAATTGATTAATTTAGACGTAACATAAAATAAAATTTCAATCCTCAAAAAACCACTACAAATAAGTGTCCACTGAAACTCACATAATCGACGTTCTGTTCCAAATTGATGAAAAGTATGGTACAGAAAATGGATACAATAACAAATGTTACGAACACAAGTTTCAGTACATTTTCCGAAGATTGAACAATTGATCGAGAAGTTATCTTCAGAGATTCATTGGCAGGTGAAAACGATCATTTTTCGTCGTGAATTAATGAGTTGAGAAAGGTTAAATATTCAACATATTCTTAATTATTTCTGTCAATTTTTCAAAATAATGCAATCAGAAGTTCCAGATATTTCTATTCAAGCAAAACATGGTATATGAAAATTTTATTTTTATACGTATGTATGTTGTTTTAATCAAACACAGTTGTTATTTAAAAAGTTCATATGTGACCTATTTGAAATTTCGAGTTTACGATTGATTTCGAACATACGCGTGTAGAATTAAATCATATAAGCAACAATTCCCATTTTGGAATTGTTTCCAGAATGTTGCTCAAAATTCTGTGATAAATGATACATATGCTGGTGACAATAGTAACAAATTATTATAATTTTTATAACAACATTTCCAAACATACGTATATGTGTTTGGAAATATTTGATTAACTCCGTCATGCTATATAACTAAATTTAATAATTTTCATGGTGAAAGATACCGAAAATGTTTGCGAGAAAACGTGTTTGAGCTTATTTGTGATAAAATGAATGTAAATGCGTTAAACAGAAACTCCATCATCTAGCAACAACTAGAATAATGAACAAAATAATTACCACCTTCCGTCTTTGGAACGATCGGCCTCTTCGGATTTTCCAATTGCATTCTTCCATCTGTAGCTGAAAGATGTATTGCATATTCCAATTTTGGCCTACATAAATCCAAGAAGTTTTTGTCCATACAAATTGTGTAAATTATCACGAGACAATGAACATTCGAATATATGTATCATTACAAATTTGAAATCTACAAACTTAACCTTTGAAAAACCAAGGTTTTCAGTCTGATGTTTAACCTGTGACAAATGCGGTCGCTTGTGCTCATTTCCAAATGAGTGAAATAGCATATTGTACCTATATTAACCATCAGAATAGCCTTCGTTGAACAGTTCAAAAATGTCAAGAACTTCAATTCATACGTTTCGGTTGTTATTGGACTATTTTTTCAAAAAAATATTGTTTTATCCTTTGACTCAAGTTTTGAACTGAAGATTAACTTTATTATAAATTCAGAAAAGAAAAAAAAGTTACATGAAACTTTATTCAAAACTTTTTTAAAACGAGTTTAATGATAAACATCGTAATCAGTACAAATAACACATTATCTTATTGAGATAAATTCAACCAAATGTTTTTCATAAAACGTTTCTTTTAAAAAATATATCTTGATTCGGATGAGATAAGGGACTTTTGATATGAAGAAGTTGTAGTGAACAATATGATGTGTTTTGCTCCAGTCTTTGAGGTAGCTTGACATTTTAGTATTTTGCCATTTATTGAGTGATAATTATCATTGAGGATATTTTTTCATCGACCTATCGCATGCGGAAATGTTGTGCCTCAAGATTATTAGAGAATGTTTTCCGTATTGAACTGAGCTTGCGCGTGAAAGGATCCTGATACAACGTTTCAATAGCACATAGTTACCAGAAAGAAGCGTTGATAACTTATCAGCTGAACAGTACAAATTATCAGGCATTAGACTATCAGGCTGTTATATACGCGGATGAATTCTATTATGAGAATCACATCTTGCTTGCTGAAATTTAAAGGAATAATCTTAGATCTGCTCAAGGTAAAAGCTAGGAAATGTTTGCAAATACTGATTGGTCCGCGCTGATAATCCATAGCAACAGATTACCTGAAAACATCACACTGTAAACTCAAAAAGCCGATGCTTATGTCAAACCACAGGTTCTCATATCAGAACGGCATCAGTGCTAATAACACAAATCATTTTAAATCGACGAGAATACGAGTCCGAAGGGGTTTGGTTAATGAATACAGTAATGTATAAGAGTTTTGTTCACAAATCTCACTAAACTACGAATTGACAAAATATTAAATTGAGGACCAATAAGACAACTGATCTAACCGAGTTGTACGCACGTAACTCACTCGAACTCATCACTGGTACTGAAATATTCGTTAACAAAATAATAATAAAAGTGGAATTAAATTGGAATCAAAGTACCACTGCATAGTCGTCCTAATCAACATTTCCACGAACTCGATGGATGATCAGAACGACAATAATTGTACGCCATGTACTACGCATGATGCATGATTTTAATTACTGGCCATTGTCAGATGCATCCTCTCAAATATGTGTTACATAATTTCATACTGCGCACAAACTCAAATATTAATTCTGCAAAGTGATCGACCACTACTCAGAATTTAATCAAACGAGTGTTACGCAAAAAACGCCTGTTGTTAGAACCATTCATTACTGCCGATACAACGACAGTTGTGTCTACGAAAACAATTGCCAGATAGAACATTTATTGCTACATTTCGATCTGTGTGGGCTACTACGCGAAATTATATAAACAGCTCGACAGTCCAGGCTTGGTGATGCGCTTTACATAGTAAAACGGAGAGGACTCGACCGTCAAAGCTGGGCTTGGTTGTCAGAGGCTATATGAGACGCGCACCATTACAGCATTTTTGGAATTTTAGAGTATATCACCATAACCGCTCCGGCCATGACAACATTTGGACCCACAGTAAATTAATGGGATTAATAAATAATGGCTAAAATGTAGCAAACATACAAGCAGAGGAGTTTTCCTTTGTAGTTAAACATAATTGTCGTGTCGACAAATATGCTTCATAATCAATTATTGCAATCATTGGTTGATGGTAATTGACACTTTGTTAATCTTTGAATCTCCAAAATGCAACGAAATGGTATTTTCAAACGTGACTGGACAACGATGTTTAGCTCTGCATCAAAGCATTCCTCTTGTTTCATTTAATGGTTTGGTGTTTGAAAGATGCAGTAGATTCAAGTATCATTACATTGTTCGACATTTTTAACTGGCACAAAAATGTGACCACACAATTCTTGAAATTTCGCAGCCTGACTTTCAATGCTCTTCGCCTCCGTTATCTCTCCATCCCTCTTAATTAAATTCAACTATTTGACTTCCATGCATCGTTCCGCACCTCTTTCACGCATCCTCAGTAATTTTTCCCGGTTTCCTGGATGTGGAACATCTGGTAATCAGAAGAGGTATTAAGGTTAAGCTGTGTTACCGCGGATATAATTTGAGAAAGAATTGTCGTCCGTCATTTCCATGATTGGAACAGATTGATCGAGATCATCTCTACTGATAGTTTATATCCACTAAACAGCACCCTTGTATCCTGCTAGTCCTTTTACTCCAACTGAAGCCAATGTTTTATTCTTTGTTCAGTAAATAATAAATTCAAAAAATCCTTTTTTCCTTACCTGGCTTGATAAATGGATAATAAATAGTGTTGAAGATTCGCCTAACAATTGGATAACTGATGTTAGAATCTCCTCGTTATTTTATAACTTCTTTTTAAAATTTCATTGGCATGTCTGTCTGGGCCCAGGTAACCTGACAGTATTTCGGCCACGTAGATTATTTATTGTGAGGCATTTTGCCTGGACCTTGTTTATGGGATGTCATACATTTCCATTTTTCATTTTGAGGAGAAACGATTATAATTGCTGGAAATTCGTGTACACGAATAAAGTGATTTTCTTCTTCTAAGCAAAGCGTATGCTCTCCTAACAAATTATAGCGGACTTATTGATAGCGCATAAAATATAAAATGGATATGTAGCCTCACTACGTTGCGATATCGCATCGGTTAACGCTCGGTTAAGTGTTAAATCCTGGGTGTTATTTGTAAACACTGAAGATTGGTTAAATGCCGTAGCACTTGGTGCTGTTGAATAGTCATAAACACAGAAACTATTTTATGCTGTAGACAGATTTCGTGTAAATGTTTCAGTTCGATAGCAATTCAATTGACTGGATACTTGGTGACAAAAGTATTGACGCAATTGCTTCCTGATGTTGAGATGAGCTCAGTGACTATACAACGGCATTTGAGCTCAAATAACCCAAACAATCACAGGGATGGATGGAATCACACTAGCCGTTACAGAAAACATGCATTGCAATTCAAGAGCACCACTGTGAGTTGTTTTTACTTTATCTGGTCGAATAATCTTTGATAACGGATTAAAATGCAATGTTTATTTACCCTGTGTAAATGGATGGTGTTGTTCAATTTTATGTAAACTGTAGTGCTCAAAAAGAAGTCAGTGTACATGATCGATTCCTTGATACGCCCAAGATTTCAATCCAGTTGAATATTTTAAACTAGTGCGCATCTGCAGACTGGTCTTCATATGCCATTTAATTCTATTTTGGCATGGATGCTAATCGGCGATTCATCAAAGTCTTACTTAGTGTACCGCTACGTTATTTTTTGCTACAGTTTCTTGGCTGCTTCACATCAAGGATCTACCACATATTCTGTAATGCAAAATCAGTTTGACAGCAGAAGATATTAGAATTTTCACACAGATAGAAGGTCCTTTCAATTCTTCATTCCGCTTTTTATAGCGACATAGTGATTTGAACTATCTTAGAAAATGATTGCTATAACTACATCATTCATCAATAAAAACAGCAGTCTGTTGCGAATTATTATTACAATAATAAAGTTGTGTCGATATTTGGAGCAGGACCAATTAGGTAACTGATTTTGTTGTCTTTGTATGCTGCAGGAAAAATAAGAACTTATATACTAAATTCATGTAGACACGCGAGTCTTGGATATGTTACGACGAAATTTCAAATAATTTATCCATACAATTTTCCCTCGATGTTAAATAACAACATATACAAACACGCATTACCACCAGCTTGAACTCCCTTCCCTCAAAAGAATACTCTACATGGTTAAATCTTTGTTTCCTTCTCGGCAGCTGATCATAAATGTGGAGAACATTGTAGCAACCACCATGGATGCGACAAGAATCTAACAATGCTCTTACTAGCTAGTCATTTTTTCGTATGGTCCACAAAAATTGACCTGACTAATTCCACAGGTTACGTAATCGCACCAATTATTACTACATTCAAAAATGTAACGAAAACTCAATTTAGTATATAATATAATGAAAGCAAAATGAGAAACCCAAAGCACGTATACTTTGAGTTCACAAATGTGAAACACTGAATCAGCGTAGGAATCCAAACTTGCTCTTGAATTCTATTACACAAAAACTTCGTGCACAACGTTTCAATGGGATGTCGAGCATTCGGTCATTGAATGCGTCAACAGAAGGACACACACTAACACTCATGTATCAACAGTGCGGTGAACATTTGATACACTGTCTTACCCTAATTCTTCAAACCTACATTTCACGTATATATGAAAAACGCGATTTCTCGACTTGTGTGCTAGATTTTAATGAAATTCTCTAACTCAAAATATGCGGAACTCTCTGTGCATCACGATATGTAATACATCATTTCAGCGTATATTTAAGTACATCGTGTGTGATTTAAACATAGTTTATACTTTCGAATTGTTCATATCCCAGCATTCACAAACCACTACCGGTTGCTGGCTGTTTGTTGTCATCAGGTGGCGACTGTAAGATTAGGTTCATTGAGCCTTGAAACATTGGTATATTGGTATACTTCTAACTTTTTGTTAACATTCCATTTGACTTTTACTTCATAACATAAACCTATGGAGTTTTAAAGTATTTGTATTGAACTAAAATTACTTTAATACTTGAATCCTCGATCGGTTATGGCGCTTTGTAACCAACCTCGTAAGTGGTTCACAGACTAGTTCATGGAAGTATGAGAAACAGGAGTAGAAAAATATCATATGATAATTTTGAACGCAAACTTGAAACATACCAGCCATCGGTAGAGATGCAATTGATGTCAATGTGCTGCGGGTGTTTGGCACATCTGGCACTGCTGAAAGACGTTGCGATAACTTGCTCAGATAATGCAAACAATGTCCTGGGCGTCAAACATCTTTTCATACAGTATACAGACGATTTTGAAATAAATATAGAACGTAAATTATCAAATAAAGATCATTATCAAAAGCGTTTCATTCACTTCCTCACAGCTTTGAAAAGTAGATAATAGTATACAATGTTCTGCAATGTAAACTTACGCTCACATATGAAATTTGATGGCAGCGAAATGCAAGCATATGAATGAAAGATCAGACAAAATTCGCTAATACTGCAAACTTAGTATTTCGCTTCAAAATTTGTAAATCACGCTCAATATCCCTAAGGCGCAAATTGCATCAGTAAGCAACCATATCCAACCTTCGATTGCTAAATATTAGTCAGTGGTTTTATGCAACAATATATGCTTTTTAGACCATCCAAATTGAATTGATTTTATATATTAGCGTTTTTGTTGTTAGTATTCTTGGTTTTAATCGAACATAAATGGAAGATGTGTATGATATAAAATAATCAAATTGATGATAGTGTTAATAAATTTTCTGAGTCATATTTTCCGAGTGAATATCTACAACTTAGTTAAGAAATAAAGATAAGATTTGCGATTTTTTCAATTATCCGTGAAATTGTTTGCATTTATGTGTAAAATAAGAAAACCATTTCAACCTTTTAATTTGAATCACATCTAAGGAAAAATTTTAAATTTCAAATTGCGTGACTTACTGTTGAATTCCCCAAACGCTACGGTCACTTTAATATTAGGTTAAATATATTGGTATGCTTGGGGTTATGAAAATACTATATTAGTGAATGATCAAACTAATCAACATAATTTGAATACTTTCTGATCTCGATAAGTTTGAGGCTAATTTTGTCATTGTTAGGATAAAGAACGTAACATGTGACTCCAAAACTCATAAACGTTTGATAACAGGTAAAAAATTATTTAATTTTTCAGTGTGAATCAATGTGAATATGAATCGTTTATGGATTGCACTACACTGATCGAAATTCAACTTTCAAAATTCACGCCGCTGAAAGCCTGACGTTCTAGATGATTGAATGATTGCTATAAAAGTGAAAACTTTCAACATATTTGTCATCAATTATGGTCCAGTAAATATATTAATTGAACTAATGATGAAATATTCTAACAATGCATCAGTGACAATCGATGTGATGAAATTATTTCCAAAAGTAATCAGAGAGAAGTCGAATACGGGAAATTTACCCAAATATATATTGGTTTCTTCTGTCAATTTATAAAATAACTGATCATTATTTGCCAGCTGTAGATGAGAAATATATATATATATATCATATTAATGCGAGAAATTATTTAATAATAATAGACAAATATTTATGAGTCGATCTTTCGAAACGAAATGTAGATGCATAATTTCAATTATCGAAGTCACTTACGATCTTCTTCCTTGTATTCGACTGAGAGAATATTCATGGGCAAAATGAAGAATTTCAGTATATTAAATGTTTGATAAAAGTTCAGCTACAATGTTACAGCTGGATAATAACTTGCCATGTTGAGAGCAATAATGAAGCACTCATATATAAATTAATGTTCTCACGCAAATTGTGATTTATTTGGTTAAAAACCGATATTAATACCAACGAAATAATCAACTCACAACTCCATTGACGGCTAGGAGTAGATCCTGGAACTGATGGGACAAGTGTAAGTTATATGAATAATCTAACATCTGAATTTGTATCAAAAATTCACCTGAAAATGTGCCACCGATTTTCATCCATCTAACTGGAAGGAATATTTGAAATAAAAATCGTAAAGTCGATTATAGCATGGAGTTACTATGTATTTTGAAAACATTTCTCCTCACTGAAATGAGTGTTTTGGTGAACCGTCTTCTTTCAAAGATGATAATATGAACCAACGGAGTCCCGAAATGATATGTGCTCAGAACGCTCTTATAGTGTATATTATTGATTGGAATCTGCTAATAGCAAGTGAAACGTTCGCAACTGTAATCGAAATTTCAACTCCAATAAACTGAGAAATTAAAAAGGGATTTCGATTGCATGCCTGCTTCGTTGGTTGGCTGCAAATAAATTGCCATTTAGCACACAAAAATCAAGATTCGCCCCATGGGCATGTATATTTTGAACTCTAAGCTTGACGTGGATCCCCATAGAAGCATAAATAAAGTATAGTATTATTTTTACAATGTCATTTAGACTCTAATCCAGTGACGCTTTGAAGCGTTCTCACTTTTAAAATCGATCCATGCAACGTTTCCGAATACTTGAATATTTTGGGTTGTGTAATGTATAACACAAAACATTTATATATTTACTACCACGAATATTGGAAGATATTATATTATCGTAAGATATTAAATTGACTGAAAGCAAAGATTATCGTTATTAACTGAACTTCAAAACCAGCTTGGCTGCTAATTTCAAGATTATTTAGATCCTTAACCGAATTGACTAAATAACACAACGTCCCAAATACTTAAATTTATAAAGTGCGCATAAATTCAAACATGGTTGTGAATGATTGCACCATCAAACAATTGTAATGTTCCATCGATATCTTATAATACGAACAGTATTTTTTCATTAAGACTTTTACGAGTAATACATTGTGGTGATGACGTCTCCGTCTTGTACACTCTATAAACGTTTTCTGACTGTTTGTTTCCATCAGGTTTATTTTACATGTGGTTATATTTTTCCAATTCTGCAATGATTTTGCTAAATGTCGCGAATATTATAGCTGGTGGAATTAAATCAAATATAATTTCGATCAAACCATCAAAAGTGTGTAATTTTGCGTACCCTAGAAAGTGTACATTTTGCAATCCTCAGCGTACAACTGCAGAGCCAATACTTGATACTTTCCTATAAATATAAATCAAATTTTTAAAGTAAAACTGGATTTATTAGTCGGTATAAGTACACGAGAACTTTAATTCATGAAACAATTGTTGTTGCTTAACTTTATTTCAATATGGTTTAGAAAATTTGATATAAGTTTTGATATTTTCAGATTGTTTGGATACCATATTGAATAAATTCGGCTTTTATACAATGCCACGCAGTTGATTCCTAATGGGAGTAGTAATGATAAGATTTGGGGCGTTAAAATACATTCATATTTATATTACGCACCGGTTTCATACAGACAAATCATAATTTGGTGTCAGAAAATTTAGATTCAGTATTTAATGTACCCATATCAACTGATGCGTTCAATTGAACAATGAAAATGAAAATGTGTAAAGAAGTTTTCATTGGAAGCCACTTTTATTCAGATTGACACAACAAAAGTTACTAGCAACTTTACATGCCGTAAAATAAACTTGTACGAAGATATCGATGAAATAGAAGATATATTCAAATTTTAGACAAGAAAACCATTGATTAGAATGATTAATATTCTTTTCTGTATTGAAATTCAATCTATGCAATATGTTTTCTATAAAAATGTTAAACATTTTCTGATCAGAATCAAACATTAGAAATATGAGTTCAGAAACGATTAGTTCATGAAATCTCGTTGCTTTGGCCTAAATCGATACCAACCGATCCATCTTAAGCAATATCATACGACATTGATTCTTGGTTAATGCTTGATGTCCATAAGATCATTCTTTGTATTTTTTCTACGAATGTGTTGCAAGACTTGATGTAAAATCATGAAAACATTTCATTTAGAATGTTTAAATTTTATATTTAATGTTGGCCTAACATTTTTGGTTAGCATAAAAGCTTCATTGAAGCTAACGTGACGTATATAAATTTGTAGTACTATGGATAAAAAGTACCTAAATAATTGCGTTCATTTTAGTTTTATCCGCTTACCGCTTCATCTCACCATTAATATACACAACTAAATTGATGTTGTTCCCACTACATAACAGTTTTAATTAACACCAAATTTATATCCAGAATTACCATGACATTTAATTACCACATTGGTTTAACTGAATTGCAAACATCAGATACTCACGAACAAAGATTCTTAATATTCCAATTAGGGCTGTTACAAAAAAGTCGAATGCTACATAGCGTCATCAAATATATCATCTAAAAAGTCATCAAATGCCTTAATCTAATCACGATCACTAAAAATTAAATCGCGTCTTGAATATATAAAAAGAAGAAGAATGTTTTTGTAACATTCAGAGAAATGATGGATACTATTAGTATTACTTGATACTAGAGAACTCATTAGTATTCATTCATGGAAAAGACAAATCATTTAATATGCTGAACGTAGATTACGCGCGATATGAAGATGACGGCGATCGCCTTCGTATCAGATTCAATATTTATGTTGGATGATGTTGGATGATGACAAACCCATAAGTTGTACGCATAAAATTTAGATGTTTCTTAGATTCATATTTCCATCGAAGCGGTTCGCAAGGCGGGAAAACTAAAATGCTCATTTGCACGCAGTTCCATCACACACACCAAACGACCGGTTTCGTGTTGTTTGCACTCATCAGATAGGGACAGTAAGATCAGGATCTGCATTCGCAACTAAAACTGACTACAAGTATGAACACGCTTGGAAAAAAGTCGGTCTGTTTTGTATATTAGATAAAGGCTTTCCAACTACGTGCGTATAACAAATAGTTTGATCATTTTGAGTATATTAAGGCCAAAACAATATGTTTCAACATAAACGTTCGTCACAGAACTTTAAAAATAATTTCACTCGGTAACAATACATTTTCTGATAGCATATAATAACTACATAAAGAATCTGATGATAGTTTTCGTTCAAGGCTTTGTGATCAACAATAATTGGAGTTATAGACGAAATGAGGCTAACAAAACACCACTTAGGTTTTTCGTCAATTACTTGAATCATGGTTCGGTGCAACGAAATGACGAAACTAGTACTGTGTTTGTTTCGGACTGTTCAGAGCATCCGCATCGTTGTACCATAACCGATAATGTTCAATTTCATACGAGTTAACTCAATGAACATATCAAAGTGACACGCCACCGCGTCATTTTTTGACAAATTATAAACCACATTTACCTTCATCGTTCCAAGGCATCTTCGCAATTACTTTAATTTAATATTGAGATAAATGTTTCATGATGAGTGAAAGAAATATGAAGCTGTTATCTATCAATAAATTCATATCTGTTCAGCAAGATAAATATGCACTGCAATGAATTTTTAGTATTTCTACAGAATATACACACATGGAGTGCGCTAGTGTGAAAACCGAATATATGTGTTTGGATTATAAGGAGAAAACCCACTTTCAGAAAAACACAAGCACGTAAAGCCGCGAAAACCATCACGAATCCGTAAAACTTCGGATGGTTGATACGGATTAAATCGTAATATTGTTAAGAAACAGAATATTTACAATAGTTCGGAATAAATGTTAGGATTTCAAAAAAGTAAACCTAGCATAATCGAATGTAGGAAACCAAAAACAACAGAAAAATCAATATAAAATATTCCATCAGTACAAAATTCTGCAATTAATTAATTATGATATTTAATGAAAATGAATGTATGGAGCCACATATTAAATCTAGTTAGATCTATATTTATATACATGCATATTAAAATTTATTCCTCGAGATTGTAATCTATGATATCAATAAAATGAATGATTTTTATTTTTTATAGCAAAATTTTGAGCAGTTACAGAAAAAATTTCAAACTCACATTTGTACGATGGATTAACTGAACATAATGTAATAAAAGATATCCGCATCATTGAGATCATATGTTTTTATGGAATGGATATTTAGTGATTTTCCACATTTAACTGTTATAAACTGATTCTAACCCCTTGCCATAATTTCTCATCGTACATATTGTATTCATCGATATATTCGAAATAGAAAATCAGTTCTCAGTATTATAAGTGCCATTGTGGTTCTCTTTTTCCTTTAATCACGAGAATTCTTGGATTTAACGACGTAGGCTTTCATTAAAAATTTCAATACTAATGTTTGCTTGAAATATTAATTCGATGAGACAAGGAAAGCAGAAATCGCATTAGTAACTTTGTTTAATATAAAATGCTTGAGACAAAAAATAAAATAGTTTTGTTCTTTTAATGTTATTTAGATGTTTCTATCTTGCTGTTCTTGACAATATCAAAAAACTTGCCATTTACAATTCCAGCCGCTGTTTGATAATATATGGAATTTATCTTTGGAATATATTAACATACTTTGTGAAGAATAATAATTTACCTTTAACCCAATAGCGATTCTCGGGGAAGAGTTTTACTGAGAACAAAATTTGTGTAGAGTAATACATTCTCGAAGCGAAATCAAAAGGAATTCTGTAGGTTATTAGGCATCACAATGAAACTCAGAATATAGGTATGTACTGCTTGGATTACACATAAAACGTTTGCTTCATAACACAGTCCATATCCTTTAAACGTCGACTGAGAATTTTGTTTTTTTCATATTTTTTTCGTGTTTTAAGAAATCGATCTCTTACTTGAACCTTTTATATTGGCCCATTACAACTTTGAATCACTTTGAATCACTTTGGAGAATAACTTTGGCAACGATCTCCTCATTAAAACTACTCCAGAAGGCTTCTTTGATTAGTACGTCTTGAGAACATTTTTTTAATTCTATTGGTGCTAACGTTGATGTTGCAGTTTCGATCCAAAGACTTAAAACAAGATGTGTTTCGATGTGAGACTAAATTGCTATACAAAAGTTTTCCAAGTATGGAACTGCTATCATCAATAGCTGTATTAAGAAATTCGACGAATTATCTCCATGGGCACAGGTAATTTATGCCCATTAAAGCGGAATGGAGAGGGATACCGGTCAAGTATTTATAATCTATTCTGATCCAAATTATTGATATTATATCTTAACAACATTAAATATATCTAAAGGTTGGGTTTATATCTTATTACACAAAATGTAAATGTGCTTGTTAGGTTATAAGACAATATTCCGTACCAATGGTGAAGTTACCACAATCCAATGGATCTTTAAGAGAATAATTATAAGTGAATATTAGCTAAGCCCAAGTACGCGGTTTAACCGAAATCGCATGATTATGTGATTTTTGTGAGGGTAATATAAAGAACCTTTAGAATAAAAAAACAAATGCTCAATTCTAAGGCAAGTTGCAAAGCCTTGGTTCAATAATATTTTGATTAATTGCAGACACCCAGCTAAAATAGTGATTGCTTAATAATTGTGAACATTAATGATCGGTATGTTTTGTTTACAAAAAAAGTTCGAAATTGTTATAGAGATCTGAATTTCTCAGTATGTCTCGGTAATCGAAATCAAATTCAAGATAATCAATGGTGATTATCGTTAGTTTGCAGATTGCATATTGCATTTTTAAACAACTTAAAAAATAAAATTTAAAAAGCTAAATAAATTAATCGAAGTTTTAATGTATCCATTCAAACCCCAGAATAATTTGATCACGTTATCTCTATAATGCATTACTGAGATTTTAATATATCACGTTATTCGTTGCAACGATATCAATTGAGGTTTATAAAGATATATAGTAATATATATATATATATATATATATATATATATCCGTTTAGATCACATAATTTTAATACACACACATTTAATATAGTATTGATTACAGAGATCAAATAAAAGGAAATGAATTTTGCAAAATTAAATCGTAACATGCATTCACTAAACAAATTGTAACTAAACAGAGAATTAAGTTGACTAATATTAAAATCTAATAGGGCTAAATTTGGTATTGTAGGTTGCAAACTCCAGTTTGTTTTATCAGTTTTTCCTGAAAGTTATTTAATCATTTAACTCATTTTTGACAATTTGTAAATTAAAAATTATTTCATTTTCAATTTGCTACATTTTAGGCAAAAATATGGGCAAATTCATTAATTTCGATATTTACTATTTCGGGCTCGTGAATTTATTTGTGAAATAGAATTTACTGGATTTAACTCACACTCTGGGTATAACTCCGAATTATTACATCCTTATTTCGAGAGAGATATTACGATTAAATTTAAAATCAACTATTCATTTATTACGAACTATATAATCGCATCTCGCATTTCGCATTCTACAGAAATTGCACTTGGATCTTTTGAATAAATATGATGGAAACTTCACTATTTACAATGGATAAATACTGCCAATTCGACCTGCATTTTAGAATTAAAATATATCCAAAATATTTGTCTGATACTGACATTTACGATGTATAAATATTCAGCAACATCAAATTACTTACCTAGAGCAACTGAATTAATTTGATAATAATTATAAGCCGATGGTCAATTTAAAATTTATTATACACGAAACGTCTGAAGATTGCGAATTTGCAGGATAATAAATGTTACAATTAAACTTAGTTCCTGTTTCATTCAATACTAATATTTTATTCAAGATTTAGATTCGGGATATTAAAAGCACATTTCAACAAAAAATATGTCATTGATAATTTTATTTTACAATATCGGAATTTCTGTTGGGTTAATGTTGTATTTGGTGCAAAATGCACGGTAAATTTCGTGTAAGCGCAATTTAAACGCGCAGAGTTTACGATGGAAAGGTCCAAAAATAGCGAATTTAGTATTCCGTTGAACATATTTATATTTGAATGTCACTGTTCATCAGAATGGCACAGTCCTGATTTAGATTAATGATTTACATAGTTGATCTAATTAGATCAATGCTTGGTTTCACTTACTATAGTAAGCTTCATTTTCCACAGCATAGCAAAAAATAATTAAAATAATATATGAGTATTCCATGAGGTCGACTGTACAACATATGCATTGGTATTTATATTTTCGAAAAAAATATAAAAATTCATTACTAATGTTTCATTGGTTCATTTCAGTTGCGTTTACTTTTGATTTGCAAATTGATTCAAACGGCGTTAATGATTTTATCTGAATTTACTGAACTTATTAATATTAAATATGCTGATGTTAAGTGGTTCATGCTTTAGAATATGCTAAATGGTAATTGATATGTGATGCATGAATCTTCGGTGACAAGCAAGGAATATCCATTATGCAATTTCAGTAAATGTAAACTGATAAACCTCATGTTCATAAACAAATTTGATCCTAAGGAAGTGTAAAAGGATCTGATTTAGTTGATTTCATTTATTCACACTGATCTTCAACAACAATTATATCCCCATATATGCTGGGAAGAATAGGACCTATCCTGCTTAGCAAAATTATTCACATAATCGTTGAGACCACCTATTTTCATCTGCATCCGATCGTGAAAGAAGGCTACATGGATAATTTGTGTTATCGTTTCTGTTATTTACCATGAGGACGTTCTGAAGTAGATAGTGGGGGGAGCCGGTAGCGAATACATCGGGTTATTCGAGACCATATCGCGTAATCTTTTTTAATGTCCCTACGTTTTCGCTGGTTTAAGGACACTGCAAATTAATCATGTTAGCTCGCGTTTTACACACACACACACATATCGATTGCATCTAACGCTATTCTCGTGCCCCCACGAATAGAAAGGATAGATATTTGTTTAAGCGTGTCTATTACGCACAACAAATAAAAAACATCCGTCTACCTATATAGGCAAATAAAGAAACCACCACCATACTGATCTGAATCATGTTTGTTCCGGTTGTCACTTCCGTTTGACTTGGTAATCGATTTCGAGCCAATGTGTCAAACCTTCACAAATCAAGGATCGTTAAACCGACCTTGATGAATAGCATATCAATCGATATCAATTAACGTTTTCCGTTTTTCAATAACTCCGTGGATGTTTCCACGTAAACCGTTCTAATACAATCTTTTTAAAACCCGAATTAATATCCCTTCATGATTGTCATCATTTGACTTTTATGCGGATCATTCTCTTGTGTTTTGATAAAGGTTAGTGTCAATCATATCATCATATCATTGATAAATCACTTTGCTACTTCAAATTATGTATGGCAGTCGCACATGTTTTAGGAAAATAATAATTTTTACATGATTACACCACGTTTAATGTTTTTGTCAACGGTCGAACAATGTAGCACTTTCTATGGAGAAAAGAAATTTGGATTGATGAACTTCATACTACGTTAAATTCAATTATCCAACTGATCTTAAAACTGGATTAACGTAGCTTGTGGAAGTTGAAAATTATATTTATCATATAATAACGTCTATTGACTATTCGTTCTGATTCGCAATCAATGATAAAAAACTTAATGTTGTTTAGAATATGTTTGCAAATCTCGATTGATAAACGTTAGAATTTGGAAGGCATTCGAACTACTACGCTCAGGGTGACCTTGTAATAATGAATAATGCTTGCTAATGCTGTTAATTGGGAGAGCGAATTATACACTACTGAGCCCGTTCAAAATAGCGAAATAGGATATTTATCAATGCATAAAAGTTACCTTCTGCATCAGTTTTCAAGAGCAATACTGAATGAATGGTTATGCGTGTTAATATATGATCCTAAGATAGTTGATTAGTAATATATTAAGGTTCAATTTTTGGTTCTGGTTATATTATAAGTGACGGATATGATTTCGTAATGCCAATCTTTGCGAAATCGCATTCTCTGTTGTAACGCCTATTGCATTGCTTACACAGATCTCATGGCACTCGATCTAACGTTGATCTCGCCACACCAGTAATTTACACATACATATGGGTTGCGTCACGATTCAACACTTTAGTCAACCGCCCACACGCTAAAAACGTGTACACAAATAAATGCATATTAATTGTCCTCAATACACCATACCTAATACAAATACCTATGTGAGGGAATGCAAAAAACTATATATAATTAAAACACTGAGGCTAAACTCACGTGACAGCAGAAAGCACATAATTGTGGCGTATACACGCTCTCGCTTATTACTTCGAGATATCTAAAATCATTAGTGAAATAGGAATAATGATCAAAGTACGAGGGTAATTGTGAAGAATAAAGCTGATTACAGAATGCGATCAAAGAAAAAACCTCTTAAACTCCCTTATGAATTCCTAGAAAGATTTATTATAAGGAAACTCCAATGCTGCATATAACTCAATATTATTTAATTTTTGATTATATTATGGAGACAATTTTCATACTATCATATGGAATATTCGCACCATCCAAATAATTGTAGAGTTGAATTCTGTTGACAATCGCGTTAGCTTCCATGAAATTCTTTGTAATGCTAAATGGTTTGCAAAAGATGTCAGTGTGGTTTTTAATTTTTCAAAGCTGTACACTCGCTACGTATAGAATCTTAGAACTCAGAACTGAGAAAATTTTATGGTAGAAAAAGCATTAAGCTTAACAATAATCATAGGATGACAAGGTATATGGAACATATAAAAAATATATAAAATATCTCAAAAATCAATAGTGACACTCGCATACCGCATGGTTCCGTCATAAACTCATCGAGTTTGGAAGCGAAAACCTCAACAGATTCTGATGGTGTGATTTCTTCAGGCAAATAGTTTCAAGTGAAACAAATTATTACCGAGAAATAATTACGACGTATATCCAATCAAGAATGCGGAATGATTAAAGCCTTTGAATGTGTTCGTTTTCGAGTAAGGTCATTCGACTTTAGCAAGTGTTTAAGGGGATGGTTTACAGAATGCAGGATTTTGAAGGTCAACATAAGGTCACTACGTATCCGCCGTTTGGTAAAATCGAGTAGGTTCAGTTTTAACATTCGCTTTGTGAACGGCAAATTTCTGTACCGGGAGACCAACTTTGTAGCACGATGATAAATCCTGTCGAGTAGTTCGATATCCTCCCTCAGCCACGGTGCCCAGGCTTGGATGGAATATTCCATAACAGGACGTATATACGTGTTAATTACCCGGGGTAGGGTTTCGGGCGTAAAAATCCGAAATATTTCATTGAGAAGACTCAAGATACGGCAAGCTTTATTGTACACCATCCAGGAATGCTGTCCAGGCTTGAGGTTAAACGAAACCCAGATACCAAGATCTTTTTCTGCTGTGGTCCAGACGAGATCTTGCGTGTCGAGCTGATACGTGTGGTGCAGAGATTTCCCAAGCTGCAGCATTTTACATTGCGCAGGGTTAAATGGTAACTCATTTAACTGAGACCAACGAAATAAGATGCTTAGATGCCGTTGTAATACCATACAGTCATTAACAGACCTGACACGTTTCCATATTTTAATATCATCGGCAAATATTATCAAGTTGCATCTAATATTATCTACTATATCGTTCATGTACACCAAGAATAGAAGAGGTCCAAGCACCGAGCCTTGCGAAACTCCACTCGTGACGTCTATGTTTCTAGATAAGGTGCTGCCAACGCGAACTTGGACGTGTCTATCAGTAAGATAGTCCCTTATCCAATTTAGCAATATTCCCGTTATTCCATAAGATTCGAGCTTTTGGATTAAGATGTCATTTTTGACTCTATCGAAAGCTTTGGAAATATCGATGTATCAAGCATGTACACCCAAACCTTCGTCTAGTGCCTTGGTCCAATCCTCGATCGTTGTAAGACGGTTAGATAAACAGCAACGATCTCTTCGAAAACCGTGTTGTGCTGCGGTCAAAATGTTTTGGTTTTTAAAATGTTCTCTTATGCACGCAGTCACAATGCATTCCATTAATTTAGAGATCACCGGAAGTAACGTAACCGGTCTATAGTTTGCTGTGTCTGAACCGCTACCGCCTTTATAAATAGGAGTTATCATCCCTGCTTTCCATTGAAAATGCTAATTTTATCACATATTCAGTTGAAGAATGTTAAACAACATCTAGATTTTTCTATATCCGTTTTCTACCCACAGTACATACGTATCTAACCCATGCGACCTTCTGATCACTGCGAACTGTGGTAATATTAACAGATACAAATTATAGTTAAAAGTCATTACTCAACAGGGTTCGTACAATGAACCAAATCGTTCAAATACAAAACTAACAAAGTGAATGCTTGGTAATCCCATGAGATGCTGAAACTGACCAATGTAATGTGTTGCTCACATCCTAATCACTTAAACTATACCCACGCTTTCTGACTCTTTGCGTCATCAGTTGGAGACAGTGAAGAATGTGTTTAGTGATCCTCGAGAGAACTGGAAAGTAGTAAAGATAGTTATAATCGAAAGCCACTGATAAATAGGGTTCGCACAACGTAGCCTGGATATACAATAAGTTATCGCAGAGTGACTCGCTTTCAAGCTATCGATACTCTTATATTGGACAATGTATTGTGATCTTCACATTCCCATGACTTACATGCATGTATCTGGTGGTTTTTGTTAATCGGTTGGAAATAATGAAAACGATGTCCAGTGAAACAAAAAAATACATGTCTATTAATTTCGGCCCCAGTTTCATTGGTATAATGCAAATATTGAAGCCAAACCAAAGTACCGAATTGTACTAAACGACGGCCTTAACTAATCAAAACACCTATTTCGTTGCAAATTTCAGACCGATTAAAAGCCAATGATTAACAATGCAAACTATGAACTCACCAACTCCCCGGGATTAATGGCGAACCAACAGGCCGATTCAATTCAAACCCACAATGTTTTTTAAATGTCACTTCCTAAGAATGTTGCTCATTATATCATCTAGCTAGATGACGAAACATCTAACAACACTTGTGTAACCTCGGCGAACAACATCCGAGCAGCATCAATATCATGAGATACCAGCTTTCTTTCCTATTGATGAACATTTGTGGCGGGCTACGCTTACGAACGTCAGGTGACGAGAAAGCTTCAGTGGAAGAAAGGAAGCAAACTATGAACAAATTGATTTCTTACAAACAATCCCCTGTGCGGGAAGATTCATCGAACGACATATTGGTATCGAAAGGTAAAATACTGGCGCACACAAAGACTTGGTATTATATATATATATAATATATATATATATATATATATAATCTAATATAAATATATATCATGTATAAATAAAATCAAAATCAATGGGACGATGATAGTTTATTAATGGTTTGGGGCAAAATTCGGATTAGCTCTCAAATTATCGTCAAGTTTCAATTTGAATATAGATAAACTGATTGATCTTACCAAATCGGAAGTTAGGGAATTCCAAAAAAGCACACGCACACCGAATAAAAATACCTGCGGCAGTTTCGTATGGAATGTGGTATTTCCAACTAGCAACAATGGCCACGGCTGTTGCTGTAAATTTGAAGATGGAATAACAAGTTCAGGGTGTGGGAAACAGTAGTAAGTATTTTGTATGCGAGGATGAGATCACATCATATTCTCCTATGTGCAAATGTCCTCAGCTCCAGACGTCTGAGACGCCCGGCGAATGGCATATTTTCGAGTCCAATGACAAGCTTAGTAGCTCTTCGGTGTGAGCGCTAGCAGTGCAGTGAGATAGAATATGCTATGCGGTCGTATATTTTGTTGTGACACTTTTGGTCATATCTTCGCCGAATCTGCTAGGATTTATCCCATTACAAGTATTCTGTGATACTGATAATCATAGATATCGGAATTTATTTGTTTTGATCTTGCCAAACGATACTCAGCAAAGTTACAGTTTCGACGGAAATATCTCTGTTTGTTCCCGCGTGCAAACATTTTCCAACCGCTAACTATTCTACGACTTTTGCCATTACTGCAAAGATCGCGTTGAGCTACGCATTTTGATTCCTGATTCTGCGTTCTACCTTGTGTGGTTAACGAGTTATGGTGGGTTATTTGCCGAATGACGAAATCACGAGTTTCAAATCAGCAACATCGACCAAACGCCAATCGCTCAGCCTAAAAGCCTACTTCAGGCTACTAGCAATGCTGAGGGACTCACGGAGATACAGCAAAGCCAAAAAATCGATTGTTCTAGCTGTGAAAGCGAGGATTATTCACACGACAGCGACATGAAACCAACTTGACCTCGTTTCCAAGGCTCTGGATCCCCCGAACACAAAAATGTTCAAGGCCAGCACAGCTGATAGGACCCATCTCGACACGCTCAATTGTCCCCGGGTCAGGTGCAAAGCGTGTGAGCAACAAATGAGTATCAAGGAACGTCAAGCCATAACGTGTTTTCTATGTATGGGTAAGATCCATTGTAAATGTGACGGTACTTTAGCCCCTGATTCGATAGCAGTAATAAATAATGTCAAGGTTCCAAGCGCATAATATTTCTGTGTTAGTTGCAGAGCTAAATAATTGCACGATGCCGATAATTTTTAATCCATTATAGATAATAAAATGGGCAGTTTCGAGTAGAGCCTTAGACGTGCGGAGAAAATATATGTTAACATTTGAGTACGCAAGTGATCACTGATGTAAACCGTCTTATCAATGCAACGATTTCGGAACCACCACTGAAGAAAGCTGAGACAAGAAAGGAAAGATCAGGGTTAACCCCGTTTTAGAATCACCCTAAACAACCACGGTTGTAGGAAATTCCCACAGAGAAGTGCTGTTACCGTCGACCTCAGGTGTGCTCTCCAAAGCTGATGCACCCGAATCACAAAGTCAAGCCCCAAATGGTGTAAATTCTTAAAAGTCTGACTTTCAGATACGCAATAGGAACTTCCTATACGCGCTAAGCGTGATATGTATGAACATGAGCGAGTACCTTAGAACCTTCGATAGCAAACAGAAACACGACCTCGAGAAATGATCTCAGCTATTCCACGTAATGCAATTTGAACACGTTATCCCTGACAAAGAGACTCGTCTTACTCGCTACTGAACTTTAATTCATATTGGTCAAACTGAAATGCGATGCTGATATCAAGAACGTATTTTCTGAAAGCGTACCGGCTCAAGACAGATCCTGATTCAAAGTGCCACATATATCTCAATGTACCGTGGTGGGAAGGATAGCGTAGCTTAAACGCCATGGAAATCAATATCACGACGTATAGTTCTAATTGGTGTACCAGAAAATAGCTCTCGGGCTACGATTCCTTGTTCGCCAAAAATTATAGAGCGTGGGCCGAAACCTCTGGATATTACGTGCTATGTCCGAAAACGTAAGGTTGGATGGAAAACGGAAAACGATTATTACAGAATGATGTTTTACGTAGCCACCCAAACCTAATATCATAAGTCAAACACTCCCTCTTCTGGAGACAGCCATTAGCATCGTTTCTAGTCAAACGGACGAAATCATTACATCAAAAAACGACGTAGGTCCGGCTCAAATCGAGTCGGACCGAGTAATTGACACTGAGACTTGATTGACGATTCAAGCGGTCGTCGATGAACAAACAGCTCACACGTTTCATCATCCCTCGTACTGACATTTCAACCGGATCCGGCATCACACTGTTTAACTCCTTATCATTTACCCCATGATTCATCACTAATTAAAGCAATAATGATCAAATGTGTTTACGCATATGCTGAACGTTTAGTAAACGAGTTGACGGAGATTATTGATATCTGTGTAGACAATTTACCTTATCATATTGCAGTGACTGAAACTTTGCATAAATCGAGTATGACCGACCCAATATGACTCTCCTACACCATGACTGTGGTGTTGTTGGAGATGCTGTTGCATTTTGTTGACACAAGCGCCTAATTATAAATATAATCTCTGATACTGATATTTCACTCATTGGCACGCTCTGTTGCTAACTTGACCTGATTGAGAAAAAAAACAGTGGTGTTCGACAAGAGCCCTGAGGCCTCCATTTTTATAGAAATGGGACGATTTTAGGCAAACCTGTTATTGAACTTACTGAATCAAAATTTAACCGGAGACGGTGAGTGTAGACCTTATTGTTACATTTATCAACGTAGCCAAGTCAAGAGAAACGCTTTTCGAAGCTGAGAAATACACGAATTAGTTGTGTAGTTATGTGAGACAGACAGCGTTTGGCACTCATTATTATTTCGGCTAAACCCCTATCTGATTTATCCTCACATGCATAAACATCGTCTTCTACGATGAAGGATGAAATTTGTAGGCGACGTAGAAAATGTACTTTAAAATGCTTATTTTCACAACAGTGTTTCAGTGTCTAGATACCATATTCATGCTTGTGTGCCTTATCGGTAGCGAAAGGAAATTTAATAACAATATATTATTAGAGGATTTGTATTTCTAGTTTTATAAAACCTAATGAGAGGAATCTATGAACAGGATTATAAACCTTTTAAAAACCCAACCGTTATTATTTCGCTGAAAGCGCTTTCCTTGTGGATAATTTTATGTATCCACTTTCTGCGAAATATAGGTAAAGTTCCCAGCATTGTCGAGTTCATTTTTGGTAACAAAATGACTGATAATTTGAATTTCGAAAAAGTAACTTCACGGTACTTCAATTCGCGATTGCAAAACACGGCCAAAACTAAATGAACAGATTGTACTGACCCATTAACAACTAGGGATGTGGCAGTTCTAAAAAATATTTGAGCGTTCCGACTCCAACACAATCAAACAATGATAACATTTCATGAATTGCAAAATAAGAACTTTATATGATGTTAATATGCAAATACGCATATCCTTATGAAAAATTGGCGGATTCAATCGAGATAGGCTTGCAACACTCACATGATACTATCGCTATTGCTTGAAAATAATATTCTTCCCAATTGATTGAGACGAAGAAACATATTCCCAATAGGAATTTGATAAGAAACCATAGGAATAAATGTGGCAGTGGTGTTGCCATTTATTATCATAATCGCTTCTGGTGCCTTCCAACAGGCAAATTATTTTGGTGTCTAAGGAAGTTCTCATGATTGGCGTGCTTTTCCGTTTAACTAAATCTACGGAATGGCACAACGAAAATTTGATCCACATGCTTCAGCGCTCTACTCACTCCGTGAGCAATATTAATGATTATGGAAGTTTCTAAACTGCCTACTATTAATTTGAAATACGATCACTAACGACAAACGCTGAAATACTGATTTAGAGAGCTATAGATTTAGTCCGACTAATACAACCATGATGAATGATGCACATGGATAACAGGTAGTTATGGGCACTTCATCTTGGATTGTGATAACTTCGGGAGAAAAACAAATCTGAGCGACTACTTATCATTCTCCGTTGCACGTCACTGACATTTCAGATCTCCATTTAAACAATGTATGCAATTGCAAGGAAATTTTGAGTGCAATCGGTTAGGGAAGTTTTTGGGCAACGTTTCACTTCTGACACAGAAGCTTCTTCAGACCAAGTGTGATAGTCTGGACAGGGAACCTGATTACGTAGTAGTCAACCCACCACCACTTATTTGGCCTTACCGCTGACAAGCCTATATTACGCCTAGAGTGTGTCACGTCTCGTGGGAATGACCAGGATCAGTGGTCCGTTTTCCTCACAGTGTGTAACCAAATCAATCTGATACAAGTGAACTCGGTCAAGGCGGAATCACGAATAAGGGATTGATATTCCCTCGCATCCCGGGGCTGTCATCCGGACACGCTTTCGGTTATCTTCTATTCTAGTGTGGATTTCCCTGGAAGTCTGCCCTATGTAAACACCCGAAAAATACTTACAGTTGATTCTTATAAGTTACGCGTATGGCCGCCTGGTTCAAGATTCTACGTATCGCTTCAGATGTGCATTTTACATGCGGTATACAATCTGTATCCCGCCAATTTTTCGCCGATTTTTCGGATGGGTATTTTACCTTTAGCACTCGGCGTTTTACAAAACGTTTTGGATAACCGTGGTCTATGAGCCTTTGGCTCGCTTCACGGTGCGCCTGTTTTCGCTCTCTATCGTCGCTGCACATTCCTGTAAGACCTATCGTCGACTGTATCGGATCACATGTGCACGAGTTAGCTAGACATTTGACTTATTTGTTGAAACCTTTAGTCTGCAATACAGCCTCGGTCATCAAAAACGCATATGACTTTGTAGCACGCTTATAGTCGGTAACAATAGATGACGATGAAATAATGATTAGCTTTGACGTGACCGCTTTATTCACAAACGTCGATACAACAAGTGCGTTACAACCAGCTAGGCGGGCCTTGGAATCTGATGCCAGTTTGTCAGATCGCACAAACTTGAACGTCCAGCAAATTATCAACGGTGCTTCGATCTGCCTAAGCAAGAACTATTTCGTATTTAATGAGCAATTATATACACAAAAAGAAGGGTTGACAATGGGTTCACCGATATCTCCAGTACTTTCGAACATGTATATGAAGAATTTCGAGAACATAGCCCTTAACAATAAAGAGTTCAAGCCAAAATTATGGTGGCGCTATGTTGATGACACATTTGTTATCATCAAGCGAGATCAGTTGGAGGACTTCTTTAAATATTTAAATGAAACAGACCGATGTATTACTGTCACAAAGGAAGTGGAATCCTGCACAGGCACTCTTCCATTTTTGGACTGGGACGGGAAAATAAAAACTTCTCTCTATCGGAAACCAATCGATAAAAATTCTGTACTACGATACATTTCCGCTCATCCGAGACAGGTCTTCCGTTCCATAGCATGTTCCATTTTCCATAAGATAGAACACCTATGCAGCTAAGAAAGGGAGCGAAAACAAGCGCACCGTGAAGCGAGCCAAAGCCTCATAGACCACGGTTATCCAAAACGTTTTGTAAAACGCCAATTGCTGAAGGTAAAATAACCACCGAAAAATCGGCGAAAAATTGTCGGAATACAGTTTGTATACCGTATGTAAAATGCACATCTGAAGCGATACGTAGAATCTTGAACCAGGTGGCCATACGCGTAACTTATAAGAAAAGGAGAACTATCCCTTCGGTTCTGATGCACCTTGACCGTAATCATGAAAATAAAGTTTGCAATGAATCGGTTCTAGTAAGTTTTGGGTAACGTTTCTCTTCTAAACACAGAAGCGACGTCAGACCAAGGTTGTCGGTACGAACAGTGTTCTGGTATAAATGGCATTCTCTTGACCAATCCTCACTTCACTAAGCTAGACAAGCGAGATCAAGATAATTGATCACACCTCCTAATTGCTGTGTTCATCCCTAATTGTTAATTAATTGTACAGGTCAGCGTATGCCAACAAACTGCTTTCGTAATCATGAGCGTATTAGGTGTGATGTTCGTTAATCCTAATCCAGTGAACAAGGTGGATGGGACGGATATCTCAACAATCTGGCGTGGTGTGTAAGGGATGGGGATGTGAGCAACACATTACTTTAATCTGGCGTTCGGTTTTGTAGCGAATTAGGATTAACGAACTTCACACCTAATACGCACATGATTACGTAAGCAGTGTGTCGCATACGCTGACCTGTACAATTAATAAACAATTAGGGATGAACACAGCAATTAGGAGGTGTGATCTTGATCTCCCCCGTCTAGCTTAGTGAACTCAGGATTGGTCAAGAAAATGCCATTTATACCTGAACACTGTTCGTACCGACACCCTTGGTCTGACGAAGATTCTGTGTTCAGAAGCGAAACGTTACGAAAAACTTACTATAACCGATTCATTGCAAACTTTATTTTCATGATTATGGACTACCGATCGGTCTCGAATATTTTCAAATACTTTGCTGACCTTGACCGTGTTCACTTGTATCAGATTGATTTGGATACACACTGTGAGGAAAACGGACCACTTATCCTGGTCATTCCCACGAGACGTGACACACTCTAGGCGTACTATAGGCTGTTTAGCGGTAATGTCAAATAAGTGGTGGTGGGTTGACTACCACTCAATCATGTTCCCTGTCCTGACTATCACTCTTGGTCTGACGAAGCTTCTGTGTCAGCAGTGAAACGTTACCCAAAAACTACTCTAACCGATTGCACTCAAATTTCCTTGCACTATGAATACACGATCGGTCGCAAACCTATTTCAATCGATTATATGCAATTGTTTAGATCTGTAAACGTGTTACGTTAAAAATGTGTTCCGGTTTATTGTGTACCATAATCAAAAGGCATACGTTGTTATTTACGAAATGGATCTTAAGTCAGCATTTTTTGATACACTATCTGAGGATATTTCTGCAGACCCTTTGTCACACTTTATCCTTCCCTCTTTTGGTATGAACGACCCTTGCATCCGGTTCGTACAAATCGAAGCACTATTCCAGTCTTACCGCGTAAAAACGCAACAAAGGCAGTATAATTGTGTAGTTAGTATGTTGCTGCTGTCAGTCTCAAAACAGGTTCCTGATTTAATATACAATCGCCCCGCTGATAATTCGTACGATGAACTCAAACACGCACCAATTTCACGTACTTCGTCCACTGACGAGCGAAATCTACGACAGCTTATGCCCGTCGTAGAAGTGGGTTATCACACTTCATCACAACAACTACGGCACATGCTTCAGTTGAAAGGAGGCAAACCGTAGGATGACAAAATCATGCGTGGATTTCGGTATCAGTGTCTGATACGTTATTGTACATGTGTTCGTGATTTGTTAGCTATATAGTTTGCTGTTCGCCATTTATCCATTTGCTTCAAGGCCGCAATTTCCATTTTCGGACTGACCGCAAGCCTATGACATTTGCCATATCATCTTCAGCTTATAGATATCCACCCCGTGAGATACGTCAACTTGAATATATTTCGCAATTGACCAGTGATATACGTTATCTGTCTGCTTCATCGAACACTGTTGCAAATGCATTTTCTCGCAGCCAACTCACCGCAATCATTTGATCAAATTTCCATATCGAGCATTTAGCAGATGTTCAGTAACATCAAAGTGACTTACAGTAATATTTTCTGTACGAAGAAACACCACTCTCAAATGTTCACACCTGAAGTGGTACCCTCGATGTTGGCAGTTTTCATTTAAAACCAGCCACTTCTATTGTGCCCGGTGTGACTTAGTCGATCCAATCATTCCAACTCTCTCTCGCATCTTCTGACTCACCCTCCCCAATTAAAATAACTCGATCAGGTCATAGAGCAGGTGGCCTACTTATCTTGCAGACTACGTCAATTAAATATTTTTCGTCTCGAGCGTTTCACTCTCTACTAAGTATCTAGGGAGGGAGTAATATGGTGTTTTCATCATCATATATATTATTTTATTTATCGTTTTGTCAAAATGCATACATGCAAATATGTAAACAATTTGAATATATTATTTATTTTCCCTTTTGGGACAAGTGTGAATGTTTTGGACCTTTATGCTTTGTTACATTGAGAAGTGTATTCCGGTTTATTAGGTAAAATAATCAGACGTTACACGCACTGTGTGGTGAAATTTATGCTGGATCAACCGCTACAATACATTTATTTGTCTTATATATAAATGAGAAAAATTAACGTTTATATTTCCTGTATATATACAGTGGGAAATTTTCGAGTCAAATTGTTGATGAAACCTTCAGGTTAAGATATGATAGACATCAGGGTTCTTTGTATGCACTCTTAACGACAGCTTTCATCTTCGCTCAAGAATTGAAGGTTACCTGGTGTATGGATATCAAAAATCTGGCGTCGCCCTCCAGTAAAATTACAGTGAAATTACTGAAATATGAAATACATACGGCGAAAAGATAAAATCCACTAAAATCTGTGCAAAATCAAATTTTGGAATTTCAAGCTAAAGAATATGTAATTCATCAATTTGATGTGGTTTTCTAGGTTTATTAACGTATTTTTAATTATGGTATCTGGGTTTCCTTTAATTATTATTTTGATTTCGTCCTCTTCATTACACATAAATCATAGTGTTAATCTAATTCCGAATGTAAGTGTTGGACGAATTTGCATATAGACTGGAATGATTTACAAATATATGCCTATGTACCCTAGTGTAGCTGAAATTTACAGCTTTATATGTGCACTTCATTTTTCGATATTTCTCGCAAAAATTTTAATTTAACTTCAATGTATGTGATTCTAGTGTATTGCTTTAACTTTTCTAAATTAAGTGAAGAGCCTATCTACGATTCATTAACTGATAAAATAGGGTTTTAATTGATTTTGATTTTTTAAGTTCAAGTAGTTGTCGAGGTGATTTAAAATCTGGTGAATCAGCTTGATATCAAATTTCGAATACCTACGTGTGTGGCGCCATCTGCTTGGCCTTTTCATGACCTTGAAGTGACTTGTTCTCGATCGAAACATTTAACAATTTCGATCGTTCAATATATATGATTCTTAATAAAATTTAATGCAAAGTATCAGTTCGCGATTAATTTCTATAGTATTCATGACAAAGGTTGATCTTCAGATGCATTATATTGATCTACGTTTCGTTTTTGACAGAAACACTTGATAACAGAAATGGAAATCCACACATAGAACAAAAACGATAAATAGTAGCCGCCCGGTATATGTTAGCTTCAAATATTCCCCTATGTACTCAAACATTCTTCACGGAGGATAAATAGTTGCGTTGCATTTGAATGAGGAATTTCTAGTGGGATATGCTAGTGTATTTGAACATCTTCCTACTTTTAGTAAATACACGCAAATGTGCTTGGTGCCCAGCAGAAATGGCGTCAACGCTGCATACTGACGGATAATGTTAATCAATTACAAAGGCACTTCTTTTTTCATGCATGTTAATTATGTTTGTTGAAATAATAATAGAATATCGAGCTTATCAAAAAATTCATTTGCTGTGATTTAATTCTCATTTATTCCCCTCCTCGGTATCAAGGCATTATTGCATCGTTAATGTTGAGTAGTTTGCGCCCGTTCACTACGCTTTTACATATCGCTAAATTTATGTAAGCAATATAATATTTTTCTTAAGAACAATTGTGATAATTTAGTTCAATCAAGTGTAGTGCAAAATTAAATATATACTAGAAATTACCACTTTTCTTAGATTAATTCAAAGTAATGTTAAAGACAACTAATCATTCAAACCTCGTCGGATGAAATATGATTATTGGCTTCACATCCAAGACACTTAGTTATTTTATTATTGTTTCGACGTGTTATATTAAGTAAACTATACTAGTTTGCGTAAGAAATGGATTTGCATTCTTTTGTCATCGTTATTCTTCAGATCTAATTGTATTCCCAAAGAAAACAATAAATGAGATATTATTTTGTATTTACGAAATTCATGAAATTTAAGTTCGATCACGTTCACAATTTCAATTTATGTTTTCGGTTTGTTCTGAGCTAAATCTTTAATTGTAAATAAGTGAAAAGCAAAGCCATCATAATATGTCGTAGTTAAGAAAAAGTTAAAGTGTTTGGCATTTTTGAAATAAGATCTGAAAAATTTGTTTTCAGTACTTATTTGAATACGCTTAACTCCGAAGTGGCAATTCGTAGCGCAGTAAATTTATCACGAATATTTTTCAAATTATAGTCTGTCATTTTTGGTTTAAATCATCCCAAGTTGACTCTGGAGCTTCAGAAAATTCACTGTTATTTACATAAAAATATAAATATTTTGCTTAATTTAAATATGGCTTAGATAACTTTTTCAATTGAGTTTGAGTATTTCTTGCGATACGACACGTGCAAAATTCATTTTGTCAAAATAATTACACGTTAATAAAAACATTTTACAATATCTTGAGTATGCATGCTTCAAATTCAATGAAATATATCTATCTATTTTGCTACTGGAGCTCATTTCTTATCTCATGTATACTCTCACTGTCATGTGGGAAACAAACTAAATTTGATTCAAACTATTTGTTTCTACTTAGTTTGTACAGACATGTGTTTGGTGAATTTAGATAAATCGCTTTAACAAGGTCGTTCGACAATACATTTTCTGAGGATATAATAAATATTGAAAAACAAACTAACCCCTTCCCCGTAGAAACAATTGGGATTCGTACGCATCTATTAAATGGTGATAGTAATTTGTAAAATTAGAGCATAATTTCCAAGTATGCTACTTTGAATATGGAAGCTGATTCTCTTTATATTAAATGAAAATATGGCGATTGATCAATAATTTTTATAAAATGGCGAAATTTAAAATGAAACAACGGTTTGAAAAATATCAAATAGGTAAACCATTACAAAATATTGCACACGTGCGAAGTGAATCAACGATGATTGCTAATCTCGAGCTTTTGGAGGATATGCAGAACACTACTGTCTGAGACAACACGTGGGCTTGAAGTGCCGAAACGACTGTCGAAGATAAATGCGAACACGATAAACTCGGCTTTCGGAAGGACTTGATCAGTAAGGTTTAAACGAAAACATTCTCGACATTCTCATATCATGTACTGCTACCAAACCATGCAAATTGTCAAGATTGGTTTAACGAGCCCTGTGTGGTGAGGAATTGAATCGTACCGCCTTCAATGAAATAGATTGAAAAATCAGAAAGAATTGACAACCGGGACAGACATGTTTCAGGTACATGTTGTGGTTACGTTTGTGCCTATATGAGAATGGCGGGCATTTAGTACATTGTCTTTTGCCTGATAAACGCGTTAGATCAATCGGTATTCTCTAATGTTGTATGATGCGTGGGTTGACGCGTTGTAATGGTTGAGCTCAGAGATGTCTTGAGGCAGAATCAGCCGTGAAACACGTGTATTCATTTGGTCACTGCTGAATTGTTGAGCAGAACTGCTTTGATAAGAGACCATATGTTCGCCAGCTGCCTTTTTTGACGGTTTACCTGAGATTATGGAATAATGAACCGGAAGTCTGCTAATAATCTGAGGGTAGTACGAGCGTGACAAGGTGTGTAAAAAAGTTGTTAATTAAATATTCATAAATAAACTATCTGTCCGAAAACGTGGTCACTAACCACCCCGCAACAATAGAATTTTGTATTGTGAGCAATAATTCCAATATTTATGTGCACCTTCAAATCTACGTAAGCCACTCACTCAGATGCTTTTCAAATTGTTCATCCAAATCTACAATAATAAGGCTCTCGTAAAAAATCATGATACTTTACAACCTCTTTCATTATAAATTGAAATAATATTAACTAAATAAATATATGTTATGCATTGGCTCATGCATTACTCAATGAACTTGTAGTGACAATCATTGTGATTTGTATTTTGTATATTATTCTTACTTGATTTATTTGACTACTGTATCGAGGCCATTCAATAAAATGATTTAATTTTCCTGTGTTTAGTCTTCTTCGTGCTTTGTGTTACCTTAAATTGTGGGATTAATTATTTTTGCGACAATCGCTTAGCAGAACGGGTAATACAAGAATGAAAATATTCATTTGTCTGCGATGAGCTGCACCTATTAACAATCTTTTCATATTATACGGAATACCATTAAAAACAATCTTTTGTTTGACCAAAACAAATGTATTTGCATCAAATTTCTATTATTTGCAATTTGAGTGATTCAAAATTTGTAAAAATTGATTAATTTCAACGTAACATAAAATAAAATTTCAATCTTTAAAAAACCACTACAAATAAGTGTCCACTGAAACTCACACAATCGACGTTCTGTTCCAAATAATGAAAAGTATTTTACAGAAAATGGATATAATAACAAATTTTACCGACTGTTATACACAAGGTTCAGGACATTTTACGAAGATTGAACAATTGATCTGGAAAGAATTTTCGGAGATTCAATAGCAGATGAAAATGATTATCTTTCGTCGTTACGTAATGAGGTGAGAAAGTTTAAATATTCAACATATTCGTGATTATTTCGCTCAATTTTTCAACAAAAATACAGAAGTTCTAGATATTTCACTTTAAGCATAACTTTGTATATACAATTTGAATTTGTGTGCGTATAAATCTTTTTATATATGAAAAACAGTTGTGATGTAAAAAGTTCATATTTGACATATTCGAAATTTAAAGTTTACGATTGATTTTGAACATACACGCGTAGAATAAAATCATGTAAACAACAATTCCCATTTTGTAATTGTTATCAGAATGATGCTCATAATCGTGTGATAAATGATACATATTTTGGATACAATAGCATTCCCATCGTTTACACACCATTACCGGTTTCTGGCTGTTTGCCGTCATCAGGTGGCGACAGTAAGCTCAGGTTCATGGAGCCTTGAAACAGTTGTAAACTGGTAAACAAAGTTATACTTCTATGCCACTGTTATATAGGTTTCTTACTAAGAACCACGATGTTCAAATACAGAATCACAAAGTGATTCCTTTTCAAGCGCTCGAGGAGCATGTAAAAGACCAATGTATTTTGGTGCTCACATTCCAATCCCTTACACACCATTACCAGTTTCTGGCTTTTTGCCGCCATCAGGTGGAGACAGGAAGATCAGGTTCAGTGAGCAATATTATAATTTTTATTACAACATTTCCAAACATACGTGTACATATTTGGTAACAATGGATTGAACTCCGTCAAGGTATATATCCAAATTTAGACATTTTCAGGCTGAAAGACACTGATAATGTGTGCGAGAAACAGTGCATATGCTTAATTGTGATAAAATTAAACTGTATCGTCGAGCAACAACTAGAATGATAAACACAATAATTACCAGCTTCCGTCTCTGGAGCGATCGGCCCTTTTGTATTTGCCAATTGCCTTCTTCCAGTTATAGCTAAAAGATGTAATGTATATTCCAATTTTTGTATATAGAATTCCAAGAAGTTTTAATCCATACAGATAGCGTATATTATCACGAGTCAATAAATATTCGAATATGTGATACATTTAAATTTTAAAATCTATTATCTCTAACTCTACAAAACGAAATCGTTCATTCTGATGTTTAACCTGTGATAATTGCTGTCGCTTGTGCCCAGTTTCAAATGTATGAAATAGTATATTGTACCTAAATATATTACCAGAAAAAGACTTCGTTGAACAGTTCAAAAATGTCAAGAATTTCAATTCATACGATTCGGTTGTTATTGAACTATTTTCTCAAAAATACTGTTTTATCCTTTGACTCAGGTTTTGAATTGAATTGAAGATTAACATTCTTATCACTTCAGAAAAGAGAAAAATGTTGGATGAAGCTTTATTCCATTTTTTTCAAAATGAGCTCAATGATAGAACAACGTATTCAATACAAATTACACAATATCTAATGGAGATTAATTCGACCATATGTTTTATACTAAATGCTTCTTTTATTAAATATATCTTGATGAGAGAAAAGAACTTCGGATATGATCACGTTCTAGTAGACAATATGATGTGTTTTGATTAAGTCTTTGTGGTAGCTCGACATTTAATTATTTCGCCATTCAGTGGGTGTAAGTTATCTAGGAAGATATTTTTCATGGGTCAAACGCAAGAGGAAATGTCGTACCTCAAGATTTGTCGAGAATGAAACTGAGCTTGCGCTTGGAACGATTCTGATACAACGTTTCAGCACCACATAATCATCTGATTGAAACGTTTAGAAAATTATCAGCTGCACAGTACAACTAATCAGGTAATACACTGCCAAGATCGTAATGTACACGGATGAAATCTATTTCCGGAAACACAACTTGCTTGCTGAACTGTGAAAGAATACTCAACGATCTGCTCAGAGTAAAAGATAAGAAAATTGGCGGATACTGACCGGTATGCGCTGATACTATCTATAAACAGATTACCTAAAATCATCAGACACGCTAAAAGCTGAAGCTTATGTAAAACCGCAGGTTCTCATACCAGAACGGCTTCAGTGCTAATAACGCAAATCATTTAAAATCGATGAGAGTTCGATGCTAACGGTGTTTGATTAATGAATACAGTAATGTCTACGAGTTTCGTCCAAACATCTTGCTAAACTACGCATACACAGAATATTCAGTTAAGGACCAATAAATCAACTGATCTAACTGTATGGTACACATGGAACTCACTCGAACTGATCAATGGTACTGAAATATTCGTTAATAAATTAATAGAAAATGTGTAATTAATGTGAACAGTCCTCCTAATCAACATATCCATGAACTCGATTGTTGCTCGGAACGACAAGTAATAGGACGGCATGTTCTACGCATCAATATGAGATGATTCTAATTACTGGTCATTAACGGATACATCCTCTCAAATATGTGCTACATTATTCCAGACTACACACACATTCAAACATAAATTCTGCGAAGTGATCGACACACTCCAACTGCATAACCATACCACAGAATTTTATCAAAACTTCTGTTTTTTAACCATTCATTACTTTCGAGGAAACGGCATTTGTGGGTGCTAATTACAATTGCCAGAAAGAACATTTATTGCTACATTTCGATGTGTGTGGGCTACTACGTGAAATTATACCCGAAGCTCGACAGTCCATGCTTGCCTAACGGGCATTATATACTGAAACGGTGTAGGGGATTGACAGTTAAAGCTCATAAAACGATTGCGTCCTTTAATAGCACATCTGTGATCAAACGTAACTTAAAATTTGAAATTTGCTAAGAATAACATGTATGGTGAACTCGATGTGCGCTTCTCCCTTTTCCTGTCAGTAGAAGCAGTTTCGCCAAATCAAACAGGGCTACGGGTGCAGGTCATTATGCTATATGAGACGCTCGCCATTAGAACATTTTTTTGGAATTGGGACAAAATTTGGACTAAATTAACGGAATTGATGAATGCCGATTAAAATGTAAAAAAACATACAAGCCGACGATGTCGCCTTTGCATCAAACCACAATTGTCGTGTCAGAATTAATAGTTACAATAATTTTTTAATGGTAATCCACATTTGGTTTACCTTTGAATTCCCAAAATGCTACAAAATGATAATTTCAAACATAACTGGACAACGATGTTTAGCTCTGCATCAAAACAATCCTCTTGATTCATTTATTGTTTTGCTGTTTGAAAGATGCATTAGCTTCAAGTAACATGGTGTTAAATTGTCCGGCAGTCTAATGCAGCACAAACATGTGACCCACACTTCCTGAAATGTCGCAGGCTGACATTTTATGCTCTTGGCATTCGTTAATTCTCCATCCCTCCTAATGAAATTCAAATATTTGTTTTTCCTTGTATCGTTCCACGTCTCCTCGACGGATCCCCAGTAATTTAATCCGATCTCCTGTAAAATTATTTTCTGATGATCATATATATATATATATATTAAAGTTATATAAACATATGCATAAATTAAAGTTATGCTTAGCAAAATTGTTTAACACAATAATTACCAGAGTTCCTCTTTGGAGTGATCGTTCCCGTTGAATGTGCTGCTTGAAATCTTCCTGTTGTCGCAATAGAATATAAGGAATAGTGAAAAAAATTGCCATTTCATGGTACAAGTAATTTCAAGCAGTTTTGTATCAGGCTGAGAGTTGATATTATTATGAAAGTATTGAAATTCGATTATCTGATGTTTTCCCATTATATACATTTTCACAACTCGTTTTGATATTTTTGATCAATGTACTCTCGTTCAGCGATATTAAATTATGAATTATTATATACGGTAAAATTTCAGGATAAATATCACTTTGATTTTGAGCGATTCTCTGCATTACATATAAAACATTCTATTTCATCTGAACCGAACGTATATTAATTTATTCCTTTATATCTATGCCAATGTACATTGCTGGTGACGGCAACGAACAAACACTAGCTAGGACCAAGTCCCGATATAGTCGGTTACCAGAAATCCAGGGCTTTCAAGACAGAATAATTTGCTTTGCGATATATCAAGGGAAAGTTACAGTTATGCTCAATGTTTTTTTTTAACAATACGCATGGCGGATGCTGTTCGATCAGGTCATGTAAATCACCCGCACTCATTGCTGGTACCTAAACGACTTCAATCATAAAGCAATGAGAGCTGACGCCAACAAGTTTCCCAATTTCATATAATGTGCCTTATTTTAAGCGATGCTGATAAATATTGGTTATAGGGGAATCAATCATCCTACTGTTCTCTAGAATAATTCATCCGGAAATAACACGGGAACATATATTTCGCGAAGATATACACAAGCTTCCACATAATATACTATCAAAGATAACTCATTGCTCAGTGTCTTTCTATATACATCCAATACTTAATTCTTGTGCAAAGGCAGTAGCATATGCGATTAAACTGTTTTCAGGTGACAAAACCAACTAACAATTAACTACAAGTCAAAATATTGTAATCACCTAAATTGTTTCAATTGACGCGAATCTGATCGAAGCGTTCAAAATTGATGTGAACAAACAGCGTCAAACTCGTTTTGGGATTTATCAGCTTGTGTCATGGAACCTCTTGAAATACACAATATGAAGCAATTTGGGAACTAGGATTATAGAGCGTGATTCACACATTTTAAAGCGAAATAATGATATTCACATAGAAGCACATTAAGACAGATCGTTCTTGCACTTCGGACTAGTCCATATATTTTTCAACAATTATAGTACGTGTGTTGTCTATATATATATATATATATATATATATATATATAGGCTGATATATATTCAATTTAATATTAATGGTATAAAATTTATTAGGCTTTACAAAAAATCACAGAATAATAAACGGAACTACAAATTATATAACAGGCAAAAACGTGATTTGGTTGCTTGCTATCACTGTGGACAGATATGGACGCATCCGAAATGCAAACATATTAATAAAAGATCAGTCAAAACTCGCTACTACGGAAAAATCAGTATTTCGCTTCGAAATTCGTAAATCGCGCTCAATATCCCTATGGCTCAAATTGCACCAGTAAGCAACCATATCCGGTTTACGATTGGTGAATGTTATTCCGTGGTTTTGAGTAACACTATATGCCTTTTACTCCATCCAAATTTAATTGAATTGCTATATTATCGTTTTCTGTTGCCAGTATTTATGAGTTAATCGAAATTGTGATGAAGATGTACATGATATGAAGACATGAAACGAAGTATATTGTCAATTAAGTTTCAAAGTCTTATTTGCCCGATTAAATATCTACAACTCAATTCGGTAAACAAAACAAGTTGTTGATTATCTCTGAAATTGGAATCGTTTTTGTGCAACTACAAAAACTTTCAACCTGTTTGTTTGAATCACATACACGGAACAACTTTGAATCGGAAATTGCGAGACTTACTCTTGAAATTCCCAAATGTAACGGTCACTTTAATATTAAGCAAAACAATATTGGTATGTTTGAAATTGTACTAATGATATTATAGTGAATGATCAAATTTGTCAAATTAATTTCAACAGTTTCATGTGTCGATATATTTCGGATAATTTATTGTCATCGTGAGGATACACAACGTGAGATACACAATTGTGATTACAAAATTCATAATAGATTGATAACAAGTACAAATTATTTTCTTTTAGTGTGCATCAATAGGGAAATACAGGTATTATCTATGTGAATATGATGCATTTATGGATTGCACTACACTGATGGGAATTCAACTTTCTCAATCCACACACTGAAAGAAATCCGATCTAAACGATTGAAAGATTACCATAAATCTGACAAAAAAATTATCATATTTTGTCATTAATTATGGTCTAATAGATATATTTGTATTGAACCACTGATAAAATATTCTGACAATACAGAATTAACAATCGATGTGTTGAAATTATTTCGTAAAGTAATCAAAGAAAAGTGGAATACTTGAAATTTACCCAAATATTTGTTGGATATGGCTGTCATTTTACAAGATAACTGTTTATTATTTGATAGTTATAAATGAGAAGAACATATATATTGCGTATTTATGCCAGAAAATTTTTAATGATGATAATATACAACGCGAATCGTGGGGACAGATTTCAATTATTAACAAACAGATGCATTAATCAAATACACTTACGATTATGCCCGTTGTATTCCACTGAGAGTATATTGGTGTGCAAAATATAAATTTACATTATATTAAATGCTTTATAAAAGTGCAGCTACAATGATACAGCTTGATAATATTTGGTAATTTTGAGTGCAGTTATGAAGTATTTATAGAACAAAATCGTTTTTTCCCGCAAATTCTGATTTATGTAAATATAAACCGATATTATTACCAACGAAATAATTAACTCACAAATCCATCGTTCTCTAGAATTGGTTCCTGGAACTGATGCGATAATCGTAAGTTATAAGAGTATTCTAACATCTGAAGTTTGTATCGAAAATTCACCTGAAATTGTGTCACCGAATAGTAACCATCCAACTGGAAGGAATATTTGAAATAAAAATTTTAAATTTGATGATAGCATGGAGTTGCTATAGATTATAAAAAAACATGTCGGCTTGGTTGCCATTTAAACCGCAAAATCTAGATTTGCTTCATTAACGTGTCTATTTTAAATTGAATGTTCGACGTGGAACCCCGTCTGCTCTTTGTCTGCCAACAATTGCTGCGTTCTACCGGTAAATTCATTGCAAAGCGGTTAAAAGAGGAATTATACTTCTATACAGTAAAATTATTTTGGGCGTTTAAATCTACGTGACCCACCGAAAAAGGATAAGTTGCGATAATGTTCTAACATCTAAAATATCTCTACAAAAGTAAACATACCAATACACTTATTGAAAGCGTGGTGAAAAAGTGACACGCAGACATGCCAAATTGCTTTACAAATCAAGTTCACATAGACTACCGGTTTTGTTTCGTTTTCCAGCATGTTATATTTTTATGCATTATCCTAACTCACATTCAGTGGATTCTAACTGCATGGCAAAATATAACGCACTTATGTAAATGAACATCATCCATGAAACAAAATTTATAAGCTTGTTTTATACTATTATTTTCACATAGTCATTCAGATTATAATTCAGTGAGGCTGCGAGGCGTTCGCATTTTCAAAATTGAACCTTAAATCTCTACCGAAAACTGGAATATTTTGGCGTATTTACAGCTGAACACGAAACATTTAGATATTTACTGCCAGGAATAATAGAAAATATTATATTATTATTAGATAATAAATTGACTACAAGCAAATACTATCGCTACTAACTAAAATTCAAAGCTGGTTTCAAGCTTACATTAATCATGTGGTTCTCTTCAACCGAATTGTCTAAGGAACACAACTCTCGCAATATTTCATGTATCAGGTGCACATAAATTGTAACAAAGTTATGAATGATTACACCAACAAACAATTATAATCTTCCATCGATATCATATAAGACGCTTTAGATTTTTTCTTCAAGACTTTAACAGGTAATAATTTGTGGTGATCACATCTCCATCTTCTACACACTATAAACGTTTCCTGACTGTTTGTCTCCATCGGGTTCAATTTACATGTGAATACGTTTTCATATTCTCCAAAGGTTTTGCAAAAAGTCGCAAAATAACAAAGCTGGTGAAATCAAATCAAATATAATTTCTATCAAACCATCAAAGGTGGGTAATTTTGCGTACCCCTCCGTCTGGGCGTTTTGAAATCCTCAGCGTACAACTCAAGACCCCATTGTTGATACTTTCCTATAAACGTAAATGAAATTTGTAAAGTAAAACAAGATGTATTATTCGTCATACATACGCAAGAACTGTACTATGTAATGGTTGCAGTAGATTAACTATGTTTCACTATAGTTTAGAAAATTGAAGATACTTTGAAATAGATTGTTGTATTGTTGGTTGTCAGATTGTTTGGATACGATGTTAAACGAATTCTGCCATGGCATAAGGAAAGGCGTTTGAATCCTAATGGAAGAAGTAACAATAAGTTTTACAGATTTAAAATAAATCATATTTATATTACGTAACGTTTTCATACAGATGAATTATAATTTAGTGTCAGTAAAAATGGTTTCGATAAGAGCATTCAATCAATCAAATATAAGTAACTGTAAAAAAAATGGATTCTGAACGGCACCATATCTGTATCAGATTGTGCAAAATAAAATATATATATATATATATAAATGAATTCAGTATTTAATGTACCCGTATTAACTGATGCTTTTAACTGACTAATAAAAGTGAAAATGTATAACGAATTTGTAATAAGAAGTCACCTTTATTCAGATTGACACAGCCGAGGTTAAGAACATCATGACATGCATTGAGTTCACATTAGACGAAGAATTCGATGACATAGACGAATAACTCTTGTATTAGTGAAGAAAACCATTGATTAGAATGATTAATATTATTTTCCATATTGCACTTCAATCTATACAATATAGCTGCGATGAAAGCATAAACATTTCTCTATTCATATTCAGACATTAAACATATGAGTTCAGAGACCATTAGTTCGTGATCTCTCATTGCTTTGGCCTAAACCAAAACCAACGAATTCATCATTAGGCAAAAACTCGTTACATTGATTTTTGGTTAATGCTTGATGTTGATAAGATAAAGCTTTCTATTATTACTACGATTGTAATGAGTTTTTACCGGTTAACTCCTGGCATCTCACTATGAAAATACACAACTAAATTTCCGTTGTTCCCACTACATAACATTTTTTTGGAACAGCAAATTTGTAACCTAATTTCTGTTACATTTAGGTAAAATATTGGTTTAAATAATGTATGAACAACAGATACTCACGAACAAAGACTCTTTTTATTTCAATTAGCACTGTTACAACAAAAATCGCATGCTAAATAGCGTCAACAAATATCTTATCTAAAAAGAGATCAGATGCATCAATCTAATCATGATCACTAAAAATCAAATACCGTTCAGAGAACTGACGTACAATATTTGTAATATTTGATACTAGAAAATTCATTAGTATTCATTCATGGAAAATATAAATCATTGGATATGCTGAACGGAGATTACGCTCCGATATGCAAATTACGAAGATCCCCCATTTCATCACATTCAATATTTATCTACAAAAATGTATTTATGTGGACAAAACCATACGTTGTACGCATAAAATTTATATGATTCATAGATTCATCTTTCGAGCCAAGCGGTTCGAATGTGGATTAAAACTAAAATGCTCATTTACATGCATTTCCACCGCACACAACCCACAAACGGTTTCGTGATGTTTGCACTCCTCAGTTAGGGACTGTAAGATCAGGATCCGCATTCGCCTCTAAAACTAATTCAAAGTATGAGATGGCTTTGGTAAATGTTAGCTGGAGATGTATGTTTAGATTAAGACATTTTCAAGCACGTTCATATAAAAAATTTTTTGATTGTTTTCAGTTAAATCCGGACAACACAATTTGTTTCAACATCAAAGTTTGTCATGATTATTTGAAAATATGTTCACTCAGAAACGATATATTTTCTTATGATAACTATTCAAGACGAAGCATATGGGCATTGCATAAACATAAATAGGTTTTGTGGAAGTGATGTTTTCCTCCCGAATTTGACTCTTTGCTGGTTTGAAGCTTTGTGCTCAACAATAATTGGAATAATGAGGAAATGAGTCTAACAAAACATCAGTAGGGTTTGAACAATTACTAAAATAATTGTTCTGCGCAACGAATTGACAAAATTAGTATTGTATTTGTTCCGCACTATTCAGTGCATCCCCATCACGGTATCAGAAAAGATAACGTTCAATTTCATGCGAGTTAAAGTGAAGAAAATATCAAAGTGACACGTCACAGCGTAATTTTAAGACAAATTATCAAACATATTTACCTTTATCGTTCCAAGGCATCTTCGCAATTACTTTAATTTAATATTAAGATAAATTTTTCATGATGAGTGGAAGAAATATGAATCTGATATCAATCAATAAGTTCATATCGGGGAACAATTAATGGGGATGTTGTGATTCAGCAGGTAATATATTTACTGCGATATATTTTTAGTATTTCTTCAAAATATACTAGCATCAATTGTGCTGGTTTGGAAAACCGAATATATATAAGGAGAACACCAACTTTCAGATAAACACAAGCGCATAAACACAAGAACACTGTCACAAACCCGTAAAAATTGGAACTGTTAATACAGATGATATCCTAATACTGTTGAGAGACATCAGATTTACAGAATTTCTGTATAAAGTTAAACAAGAAGAGCAGAATTTTAGAAACCAAAAACAACAGAAAAATTATATAAAAGTTTTCCATCAGTACAAAATTCTGTATTAAATTTATCAAGATATTTAAAGAAAATAAATGTATGAAGCTTCCTAATAAAACTAATTATATTTCAATAAATGTGAATTAAAATGTATTCCATAAGATTAAACACCATGATGTCAATAAAATGAATGATTTTTATTTTTATATAACATAATTCAAGCAGTTGCAGATAAAGATTTTAAACCTACATTTGTACGTTGGATAAACTGAACAGAATGCAAGTAAAAATATTCGCAGATTAGAAACCTTGGATTTTAATGGATTGGATATTTAGTGTAGATTTTCTAAATTAAACTTTTATACAGTGAATATAACGGCACGCCGCTTGTCATAATTTCTCATCAAAAATATTGTATTAATCGGCATATTCGAAATAATATATCAATTATCAGTGTAATAATTGCCGCTGTGGTTCTCTGCTTCTTTTAATCTAGACAATACTGTCATTTAACGACGTACGCATTTATTAAAAGTTCGACATTAATGTTCGTTTGAAATAATAATTTGATGATACAAGAAAAGCAATAAGTCTTATTAGTATTTTTCTTTATGTTAAAATGTCCGAGACAAAAAAAACAAAAAATAGCGCTTTTAATGTTAATTTGATGCTTTCATCTCTGGTGTTCGTGACAATGTAAAAAAACTTGCCATATTGATATTTTGCCGCTGTTTGATAATATATGGAAACTAGTTGTCAGAATATATTACATTTCGTCGAAATAATATCAATTAACCTTTACCTTTCTGAGATGAACAAATGTGTTAAGACATATTTCTCAAAACGAAATCAAAAAGAATTATGTTCCTTATTAGGCATCACAAAGTAACGTATCCAATGATTTGATTACACATAAAATATTTGTTTCGTAACACAATCCATATCCTGTAAACTTCGACCCAGAAATTTTGTTTTATAAATGTTTTTGTGTTTTCACAAATTGCTCTCGTTTATTTCACCTTTTATATTTGCACATGCTCAAATTGATATTAGAGTATAACCTAGGAAAATATCTCCTCTTTGATACTACTGCACTCGGCTTTTTTGATCAGTACATCTTGAGAACTTTTGTTTGATTTTTAATTCTATTGATGCCCACGTTGATGTGGCAGTTTCGAACCAAAGACTTAAAACAAGATGTTTTCGATGTGAGTGCAAACTGTAATACACCAAATTTAGAACAGCAATCATCAATAGCCGTAGCAGGAAAAGCGGAATGAACAGGAAGACCGGTTATACTTAATGCAGCCTCGAGTATTTCGAATAAATTATGATCCAGATTATTGATATTATATCTTAGACTAAATAAATTATATCTGGTAGTTGGGTTTATATCGGATGTAATCAAAATGGTACGTGCTTTTAGTTTATAAATCGGTTTTTCGTACCAATGATGAAATTACCACAATCCAATGGATCTTTAAGATAATAATTATACGTGAATATTAGCTGAGCGAAAGTACGTAGTTTAACCAAAATCGCATGAGTACGTGATGCATATGAGGTTAATATATAGAAACTATAAAATAAATAATCAAATTTTTGCGGAAATGATTTGTTCGTAAAAATGCTCAATTCTAAGGAAAATGGCAAAGCATTGGTTGAAGACTCCCGGCTAAAATAGTGATCGCTTGAAAATTGTGAACTTTAATGATCGATTTGCTTTGTCTCAAAAGAAGTCGGAATTGGATATAGAGATTTGCATTTCGCAGCATGTCTCGGTAATTGAGATCACATTCAACATTTTCAATGGTGATTATCGATAGTTCGACACAAATTAATTACCCAAACTTTTCATGTTACCAACCAAACCGGTAGAATTATTTAATTGAGTTATCTCTATAATTCATCACTAAGATATTAACATATCGCATAATTTGTCGCAACTACATCAAATGTTGTTTATAAGGATATATATATATGCACATATGCATATATATGCATATATGCATATATATATATATTGCCGTTTAGATATGTTGGCAAATAAATGCATTCCAGTTCTGATCGCATCATTTTAGTAAATACGTATTTAATATAGTGTTGATTTAGAGATCAAATTGAAAGAAATAAGGTTGGCAAAATTGAAACGTGATATACAGTCAATAAATAAATTGTAACTGCGAAAATGAGTTGACTAATAATAAAATCTATTAAGGCTAAATTTTGTTCTGTATTTTGGAAAATCTAGTTCGTTTTTTACAAAAGGAATTAAATCATTTAACTGATTCCTGACGATTTGGAAATTCAAAATTATTTCGTTTTAAGTTTGATACATTTGAAGCAAAAGTATTTTTACCAATTGATGCTCGTGAATTTAATTGCGAAATATAATTTAACGGATGTAACTCACAGTCTGGGTTGAAATCCAAATAATCGCATCCTTATTACAATAGAGATATAGCGATTTAATTTAAAATCAACTATACATTTCTTGCAACATACATTTCGCATTCTACAGACAATGCACGTGGATTTACAATGGAAAAATATTGCCAATTTGACCTGAATTTTAAAATAAAAATATTTCCAAAATATTTGTATGATACTGACATTTACGATATAAAACTTCTCAGGAACGTCTAATTGACTTACGTAGAGTAACTGAATTAATTTGATAATAATTGTAAGTTGATGGCCAATTTAAAATTTGTTATACACCAAACGCATGAAGATTGGGAATTTGCAGGAAAATAATTGATACGTGCCAACTTTGTACGTGTTGCATTCGCCACTAATATTTTATTCAAGATTTAGATTCGGGATATCAAAAGCACATTTCAACAAAAATATGTCATTGATTATTTTATTCTAATTTATAGAATTTCTGTAGGGTTAATGTTATATTTGTTGCAAAAGGCACGGTAAATTTCATGTAAGCATAATCTAAACACGCAGCGTTCACGTTGAACACATTTATACTTGAAAGTCATTGTTTATCAGATTGGCACAGTCCTGATTTAGATTAATGATTAACATTATTGATCTATATAATTAGATTATGCATGGTTTCACTTACTATTCTGAGCTAGATTTCTCACAGTATAGCAGCAAATAATTAAAATAATATATGAGTATTCCATGACGTCGACTGTATAACATATGCAGCGGTTGATATATTTTCGAAAATATATACAAATTCATTACTGATGTTTCATTGGTGCATTTTAATTTCGTTCAATTTTGATTTGTCAATTGATTCATTCATTCATCTGAATATACTAATCGTATTCATATGAAGTATGCTGAATTTAAGTGTTCAATGCTTTAAAATGTGTCAAATGTGATTTGATATGAAATGCATGAATCTTCGTTGAAAAGCAGAGCATATCGATTATACTAAGTTCAGTACATGTAATTTGTTAAAACCTCTTGTTCATAAACAACTTTGAACTTAGTTGTAGTGTAAAGGGTCTGATTTAGTTAATTTCCTTATTCACGCTGATCGTCAGTGATAACAGAATTAGATCTGCAACAATTAAATCCACATATATGTAATGAATTAGCGAAATTATCCACATAATCGTTCAGACCACGTATATTTATTTGCATACGATAGTAAAAGAAAGCTACATGTATAATTTGTGTCATCGTTTCTGTTATTTACCATGAGGACTTCCTGTAGTAAGAAGTGGGGGAAGCCGGGAGAGATTACATCGGGTCATTCGAGGCCATGTTGCGTGATCTTTTCTAAGGTTCTTACATTTTCGCCGGTTCCAGGACACTCGGGAGTTCCATAGAAAACATACTCTGACAGCAAAGAAAAACCATCGACAATTTCATCTGGAGTGTGGAATAATTAACTTGTAGCCATGCGATCTACTACCACGTGCTTCTTGCCGATGAAACAGGTGTTCAAGTGGGTGATCCACTGTATGCAGAATGTTGAAATGCAGGATCAAGTCACCCCTGAGACGACGGTACGGAAAGTCAAAGAGGTTTAGCGTTGCAATCCGCTCCTCGTATGGCCTGTTGTATAGCCCGGTCACCAGGTTTGTAGCGCGGTGGTATACTCGTTGCAGCAAGGTCATGTCCTTTTGTAACCATGGGGACCATGCTTGAACAGCTTACTCCATTGTTGGTCTGATATAGGTGTGAATTATACGTGGGAGTATCTGCTTTGAGAAACGACCAAAGATCCTTCTGAGCAATGCTAAGATTTGGCAGGACTTTTTGTATACAACAGAACAGTGCCCTGAAGACTTCAGGTTACTGCTAATCCACACGCCAAGGTCTTTCTCTTCAGTAACCCATGAAAGTTGCTGAGATCCCAGAGAGTATGTGAATTCGAATGATTTACCGACGTTCAAAATTTCACATTTTTGGATGTTGAATGGTAAGCAGTTCCGCAACGACCAATAATGAAGTGCTTCGAGATCTTTTTGGAGAATTTTGCAATATTCTATGGTGCGTATGCTAGTCCAGACTTTGATGTCATCCGCAAATAAAATGATTTTGCTGCGTACGATTTCGAGTATATCATTCGCGTACACGAGGAAGAGTATTGGCCCCAAGACTGAGCCTTAATATTACGTTAAATTCAATTATTGAACTGATCTTAAACCTGGATTACCGGAGCTTGTGGAAGTTGAAAGTTATATTTATCATATAATAACTTCTATTGACTAATCTTTCTGATTCGCAATAATGATAAATATATGTGACACAAAAAAATATTTTTGTTTTAAATATGTGTACAAATCTCGATTGATAAACGTTAGTTTATGGAAGGCATTCGTACTACTGCGCTACGCGTGTCTTTGTAATAAAGAATAATGCTCGCTATTGATGATAATTTGGAAAGTGAATTATACACTATTGAGCCAGTTTAAAATAACAACATAGAAGTTTTATCAATGTATAGAAAGATACGTTTAGATTTCGATAGCAATACTGAATCATTGGTTATGCGATTTAAGATATTTGATGCAAAAATAGTTGATTGGAAATATATTTTCGTTCAATTTGTGCTTCTGGTTATATTGTAAGGGACTGATATGAAATCGTAATGACAATCGTTGCAAAATCGCTTTCTCTGTTCTAACGCCTATTACATTGCTTGCACAGACTTCATGGAACTCGGTCGAACGTTGACCATGCAAATGAGCATTTATATTCATGGTCATTGGTTCCAACCCAGTCCACATGAGTGGGGGCTCATGTGATTAAACAGGTTGTCGTAACAACCTAACACAACAGTGCTATACAAGCGCAACTTGTTTACCATTCTTCCACTGTTTCAAGCGCATGCGGATCCTGGTCCTACTATCTCTACCTGATGAGTGCAAACAGCACGAAAACGGAGTAGGGTGTGTGTGATGGAGATGCATGCAAATAAGCATTTATATTATTTGCAATCTATAATTGAAATATTACTTAATATATAATTTTCGGTTCAACAGGCTATTTTGAATACAAATTTCAGAAAATTAAGGATATACCATCTATTGTAAACAAATGTGTTTAAATAAATTTCAAGCATCAAATAAAATAGGCAGATAATCGGAAATATCCCGACTATATATCTTGTAATTAGTAGCTTAGACCCCAAAACAAAATGATGCTAGATGGATTACCGCTCAATATCAAATGAATGTCAATGGAACAGCTCACATCATAAACGCGTTTTCTTCTCGCATTTCAATTCAAAGGACAGCAATACGCTTCTATTTCATTTCTTCATCATCTTCTTCTTCTCTTATCTTATTAGCTGCACAAACATATAATGAAATAATCACAACCCATAACGAAGATGAAGCAGATGGAGGTAGTAAAATAAATTTATATTAAATGTCTTGAATTCACTATACGTAAAACAAATTCCTTTGATGGAATACAGATAAATTATCTATAGTCTAAACACTGATGCTACACTCACGCGATAGCAAGAACGCGGCAGGAGAATGCTTATTATGTTTGCGTATACACACTCTCGTTTATTACTTCGAGGTTTTTAAAATCATTACTGAATTAGGAAAGTACGAGTGTAATTGTGACACTTGAAACTAATTAATTATTCGATTACGAAATGCGCTTCAATTTAAACCTATGACTAAGCTTGCTGTCGATCTTATAAGAATTTTTTATAAAGAAACTGCAATGCTGCATATAACTTATTTTTTTAAATGTTTAATAATATTAGGGAGCAAAAATCTCTAATATCACATTATATTAAAGTACCAGCCATATAATCGTAGGGAAGAATAGTTTTGTCTATCGCCTTAGCTCCCATGAAATTCTTTCTAATGCTAAATGGTTTGCAAAAGATGTCAGTGTGGTTTCTAATTTGTCGAAGCTGTACACTCGCTTCGTATTCAAAGGGCTAAATTTATCACATATTCAGTTAGCAAGGGTGAAGCGACATCTCAATTTTTCTTTCTCCGTTTCCTACCCATAATACATACGTATCTAACCCATGGGACCTTCTCATCACTGCGAACTGTGGTAACATTACCAGATACAAAATTATAGTTTAAATTCATTACTCAACAGGGTTCGTGCAATGAACCAAATCGTTCAAATACAAATATAACAGAGTGAATTTTCGGTAATTACATAAAATTCTCAAAATAATACTTCTCATTCATTGAGCAAAAACTAAAGCTTTGAACAGATTGAAATGGCACATAATATGCAACAGCATACAGACATCTGATAAAAGAACTGGTAGAACGAATTGAAAACATAATTCACGCTTGTGACTACTTAACAGTATCATGTCATTCGAAATATTCACAAATTTGATCACGATGGTGCATAAAGGATTAACTTGACAGATTCAAGAATCAACCATTGGGGACACTGATTACTAGCCTAATAACGGAATTAGTCATGCAACGTTTGGTATTGATCGCACATTCAATAATATGACTATCGTTATGAATCCGATACGTTAGTGTCACAGTTATTATTACGAAATTACCGGATCTGGAGGAATTGCTTCGACTATTCAACCGTGTGTTTACTGGAATTAAGTTTACCAAATAACTGAATTTGGTGTCTGACTGCAACTTCTGGAAGTTCAAGTGGGATAAACAAGCGGGGTAACATCAAAGGACAGATTTTACAGAGAGAATACACATAATGACCAAGTTTGGGAATGTATACAGCAGGCATCCGAGCATCCATATAAACAGCTGAATTATAACACTATTAATATAGCAGCAACTTACTTCCGAATAGTGAAAACTGGTGGAATCCCATCGATTGCTTGCCATAAGAACAAGAATAATGTCAAAGTGTACAGTTTATTGTGTTCGCTGACAATTTTCCACAGTTTATTAAAGATACAACCCAATGTCATGACAGCTACAACATTCAATCCCAACAGTACTGTAAAGGCACCGGTCTAATCACAAGTTGTTCATTTGTAAGTACGATGTTAAGAGTAGTGGAATTTGTTGGAATCGTAATCCTATTGGCTGCTGTACAATGTTGTAAAGCGATCTCTAAGTAAATACTTTGTGAATGACATATTTAGGAAAATCAGTACTTCTAATGAATTCAGCTAATGATCGGGACAATGAATTCACACTACATGAGAAAATGTGAATATAGAAAATTGAACGCCAAATGTGTTGCATTTGATCAAGGAATATCACTGGTATTAGATACAGAATTTAGAAAATTTATCAATCATAAAAGGCTGATAGAATTTAATCCGAATCCCAATGTGGCTTCCCCAAGGAAAGATCAACCGTGGACATGATCTTCTCCTTGAGATAACATCAAGAAAAGTGTCGGGAACAGGGTATGCCATTATACGCTGTTTTCATTGATTTAACGAAAGCAATCGACTATGTCAATATGCTTGATTTCATAGGCTTCCCCCCGAGGCTGCTCAGACTCGTTATTTCGTTCCACTCAGGCATGAAAGGCTCAGTCCATTTAACGGTTTCAGCTCAAAAGCCTTTGAAACTCACCGAGGCGTCAAACAATGCTGTTTTCTTGCTTCCACGCTGTTCGGCATTTCCTTTGCTCTGCTTCTGAAGCACGCTTTCAGGACGAGGACAGAATGCATTCACTTACGCACGCTAAGTGATGGCAAGCTTTTCAACCTGAATCGGTTGAGAGCACAAACCAAGACACGAAATGTACTTATCCGTTTGTCGACGATGCAGTCATTATTGCTCACTCCTAAAAGCACCTCCAGTCGCTAATGGACTGTTTTTCGTCGGCATGCAAAGACTTTGGATTAACAATCAGCATGAGGAAGACCAAAGTCTACAGAATGGGAAATGGTTGTTTTCCAAAAGATCTACTCTATGGTGAGTTGCAACTAGGAAGTCGACGATTGGGCAGACCATACTTGCGGTACAAAGACGTTTCCGAAAAAGATATGAAAGCTCTTGGCATTAACCCGGCGAGTTGGGAAGAACTTGCTTTTGACCGCTCACAATGGCGGCATTGTGTAATGCATCGGCTGCAAGGGGGGCAGGAGCAGAAGCAGCTCTTGGCTGCTAAACGCAGATCACGCCACAGGCGTGCAACTGATGCAATACAACCGTGTTATGACAATCGTTGCCAGCGCTGCGGGAGAGATTTTTCCTCCGGAATCGGACTGTTTAGTCATTCCAAAAGCTGTAGAACATGAATATTTATGCGATTGTGATGTACATCCATGGTCGACATCGACTGAAGGAGGTTAACAACAACATGGTTGACCGCCTCAGCAAAAATAATGGACTGTATTCTGCTACATTTAAAATACTTTTGAATGATAAACATCATTGTTGAACAACTGTCATCTTGTACTGTTTAAAGTCTGTCATCTAAGGCACACGGCAGTTGATTGTAAAGAATAATGATGAAATACAGTGCGTGTTTATTAAACGCTTTACAGCGAAACATGGACCATGCACGCAGACACGAAAAAAGGAATGAGTGCTATTTACAGAGGAACCCACGCATATCAAACATATATTACAAGTATAAAGTAACAAATGCAGAAGTGAGTTATAAAAGTGGTCTACAGAGATTGATTGGAATATGTCTATGACCGATCCATAATGGAAGAAAAATTTGTGTGCAATCGGTTAGAGCAATATTTGGTCAAGTTTTACTTCTGACAAAGAAGCTTCGTCATATATGAGTGATAGTCATGGCAAAGAAAGATGACTAAAGACTATTCAACACACCACCTTTGTTCCTACCTTACCACAAAACAGTATGTTGAAAGCCTATGGGTGATCGCGTCACGTAGGCATGACACGGATGAGTGTACGATTTTGCCTACTGCTGTGTTCATGGACATCAATCTAACACAAGTGAACACAGTCAAGGTCAGTTGACACTGTAGCCCACATGCGTAACAATATATAACAAGAGAGGTTAATTTTAAAGCATTGTTGAAGGAAAAGAAAAATCTAATTCGCCATTAGGTATAGGGCGAATAAGAACTAATGGGAACACACCAACATTGCAGAAACTCAAGAATTCCAGCCAATCACCGTAGATGAGGTCAAGGGGACCAGATGCATATGATCACCTTCGCCAATTTGTTTCGAAAAATGTTTCCAGGATGATGGCATCTAGCTTGGTGACGACAAATCCAAAAGCAACTACATCGGCTCGGGGAACAACTATGAAATATATTTCTGTTCGTAATACTATTTTCATGCAGGATATATATTAACGCTTTGCAAAGACCAAGAAAAAAGCTGATAGATACAAGATTAATTGATAACCAGAATTCAATATTCATCTAACGTGAATAAAAAAATTCAGTGTTCCTGTTGCAGAGAAAAAGCATGTAATTATAAATTTATTGTTACGCAAAATGTAATCGAAGATCACTTTATGACAAAAAACCAGTTTTATTGATTCCTGGATCAATATTTGGCGTGAGCGAATAACGAAACTGGAGATTATGTCGATGTATTGTATGGCATATCATATTATTCGCAATGATATTCGAATCCACAAACGTTTCTGTAATCGATAACAATTAGTTACATTTTTTTATATTTCGTCCAAAATTTCACTTTGTTTGACATGTTTCTAGTCTATATAAGAACTTAGATATTTCACACTTTTTTCTAAACTGCTCAATCATTTAGATGTCAGGTGATATTACTCAATACAATATTTGTGCGAATCAACATGAAGATACGTATTGCAAATTTTCTCATCAACTACATCGTTTTCTATCTATATTGGTGGATGTCGACCATCACAATCGTATGATAATCTCATGATCCCGAACGTTCGCGTGACCATAGATTTTTATGCGGGAATAATTTCGCCCCCACAGCGTTCACAGCTGTGCGTAGCACTCGTTTGATCGGTGTCATTTGCAGGTTCTGTGTGATATGATGAACCGATTATGGATGCCAGATGCAGAAAGCGTTATTCAGCCCTCCATGATTAAATTCCTCGCGTTTCATTTAACGGCTCTGTGTTCGAAAGATGCTACAGCTTCGAGTATCTTGGCGTAACAATATCTGACAACCTTATCTGGACCAAACATGTAACATATCAATTCATAATGGTGCGCCAAATGTCATTCTATGCACTTCGCCTCCGTTCTCTCTCCATACCACTAAAAGTTATCCAACTTTTTATTTTTTCTTGCATCGTTCCATACCTCCTTTAAGCTTCCTCGTAATTTTTCCTGGCCTTTTGGAAACGGATTTTATGATGATCAGAAGAAGTATTAAGCTCATCTGATTACTGAGTTGTGTTCCCGCGGATGACATTCGAGATACTATTGTTGTTCGTCACTTTCGTCAATCTAACAGGTTCATCGCAACTATTTTTTTGATTGTTCACATCCACTGAACAAAAGCCTTGCTTATTGTGAATCTTTTTCCTCCACCCGAAGTTACTGTATTTCCCTGTTCGAGAACTACTAAATTTAGAAACTCTTTTGTTCCATACTTGGCTCGATACATGGTTCATCAGTCGAACGCTGTTATGAAATTAAAGAAGCGCTTGACAATTTTTTAAATGACGCTGAGATTCAAGATCCAAGATTCAAGATTCAAGATTTATGGTTGAAAAAGCAATTAACTTTACAATAACCACAGGGTGGAAATATAGGTACAAATGTATATATATATAAGTATAAATAAAATCAAAATCAATGGGACAATGATAGCTTATTAATAGTTTGGGGAAAAATTCGGATTAGCTCTCATATAATCGTCAAGTTTTGATTTGAATATAGATAAGCTGTTTGAGCTTACCAAATCGGAAGGTAGGGAATTCCAAGCAAAGCACACACGTACGGAATAAAAATACCTGCGGCAGTTCCGTTTGGAATGTGGTATTTCTAACTTGCAACCATGGCCACGGCTGTTGCTGGAAGTTCGAAGGTGGAATAATATATCCAGGGGGTGGGAAACAGTAGTTAGTATTTTGTATGCGAGGATGAGATCACCTCGCATTCTCCTTTGTGCAAGTGTACTCATTTCCAGTTGTCTGAGTCGCCTGGCGAATGACATATTTTCGAGACCAATGACAAGCTTAGAAGCTCTCCGGTATATGCGATCCAGGAGTAAGATGTCTTTTTGGAGCCATGGTGTCCAGGCTTGTGCGGCATAATCTAGAACCGGGTGTATATATGTATTCATCATGAGAGGAAAACACCCCGGGGAAAAACGTCCAAATATCCGCCGTAGCATGCCGAGCAGCCGAGACGCGCTTTTGTAAACGGTTTCGCATTGTAGACCATTTTTCAAACTGCCGCAAATCCAGACACCTAGGTCCTTTTCTTTTTCAGTGTACTCCAGGTTAATGTCGCCGAGCTTGTATGGATAGGAAAAGCCAAGGTCACGACCAATCTGAATCATCTTCGACTTTTGCATATTCAATGACAGTTTATTTTCAGATGACCAGTTGAACAAAGCACTCAAATCGTTTTGCAGCAAGATACAATCGTCAGCATTTCTGATTTGCCTCCATACTTTTATATCGTCAGCAAACAAAACCATCTTACTATCATTTGGTAGTGGTATATCGTTCATATAGACTAGAAACAGTATTGGTCCAAGCACTGAGCCTTGTGGAACTCCGCTAGTGACATCGATGTTCTTCGATAATAGGCCGTCCACACGAACTCGGATGTGTCTGTTGCTGAGGTAATCTCTTAGCAATTCGTATAGTCTTCCAACAACACCGTGTTTCTTTAGCTTGTTCAAGAGTAAATTGTGATCAACTCTGTCGAACGCTTTAGAAATGTCCAGGTAGCACGCATGAATACAGCCCCCCGCATCTACAATCCTCGTCCAATCGTCTAAGCTTGTCAGCAAATTTGTTAGACAAGAGCGATTTCTGCGAAATCCATGTTGGGCAACTGCCAAAAGTTGATTCGTTTCCAGATGTCGCACGATTTCTGCGGTTATTATTCGCTCAAAAACTTTTGATACCGAAGACAGCAAGGTCACCGGCCTGTAATTTTTAACATCAGAACGGCAACCACCTTTGTAAATGGGTATTATTTGTCCCAGTTTCCAGTCTTGTGGCACTACGCCAGCTTGGAGCAAATTATTAAACATGCAAGATAGAGGTTCAGATAGCTGCGCATGGCAGGTTTTGAGCAGCTTTGGAGTTATCTCGTCTGGTCCTGGAGATTTCTTTACGTTTAATTTTCGTAAGTACTGCGCTACCACCATCGGAGTAATCAATACTTCACTCAAGGTCGGTCGGTCAAGTCGAACGATTGGTTCCTGATCAGGCTCCATGGATTTCGGCGCAAAAACTCCGGCATAAAAGTCTGCTAACAGGTCAGCGGTCTGATTTATGGATTCTGTGAAGCCGGACGAAGTTTTCAGGGCAAAGACTCCTGGTTTAATGTTTGTTCTATCGTTTACAAGTCTATACAATAGCTTCGGATTCTGGTGCATCTGAGTAATCAATTGCGATTGGAACGCTTGTTTATCATCTCGAATTAAGCTGATAACTTTGTTTCTCAGTCGTGTAAATTGTGCCCAAGAATCAGCTGTGTTGGTAGCCTTGTGAAACTCCCACGCTACTGCCCTTTGTTTCATCCACTTTTTAGTCCTACTTCGTAGTAAAAATTTATTTCGTTGAGACGTTTTCTTTAAAGCAAACATTGAATGTTCCTCCAATATAGATTTAAGGTGCTGTAAGAGAGATCGCCAATGACTATCCGGATCGGAGTAATCCAGTTGTGCGAAACTAGTGCTTTGTAACTCGGCACACAGAGCACGGTAGTTCACCATTCTGACGCATTTTGTCCCGTCATTATTGCGTCTAGCGCTACAAACGTACTCGAATTCTAGGACAACGTGATCGCTTCGTCCGATCGGCGGTTTATAAACGATATTCTCAACAGCTGTGGGATCTGATGTAAGTATAAGGTCCAAGGTAGACGGCTGGTCTGATCCTCTCATACGAGTAAATCCAAAAACGTGGTTATGAAGGGGTGCGTAATCCAAAACGGCTCGAAGTTCATTTTCAAGTGCCTCTGATGGATGATCATCCCGGCTATAGAGCTGGGGAAAGTTGAAATCCCCCATTACTAATATTTGAGTATTGTATCTCGTTGTTACATAGCGCAAAGCATTAATCAGTTTATTGTTCAGATCGAGAGTTGCTGTTGGAGAACGATAGATCACTCCAATAATGCATTGGTCTCCAGAAGTAAGAGTCAGAGAACACCAAAGTGTGTCAGTGATATCAAGGATTACGTCGTTCATAGCTCTACAGATAAACGATTGCTTGAAGTAAAGTGCTGCTCCTCCGCCATCGCCTAAACGGTCACGCCGGAATAGAGACATGTTGGGCAAAGAGAGTTCATTATCAGACAATGAGGCATGGAACCACGTTTCTGTTACTGCAACTATGTCTCGGACAATTCGATTAATTTGTTGAAAAGGCTGTTCGCGTTTGTATAGATGCACTTAATCGTATTTTTCGTGAGTAATGACGGGGTGTAAACCGAAGTTATTGGTCCGGCTTCTTTGGATGGTAAAACATGTGTGCGTCTTATTGGTCGCCGACGGCTTGAATCGACAATTAGTTTTCGGTGTGAGTTGCTCTGTGCCAGTTATTTTCCAACTTTTTCTAATTCGCTTTACATTTGTCTAGCCTATGGTAACCTGACACTTCATTAGCTCAATTATCATTTCATTGTGCTGAACTTTATGCATTTCATCGTATTTTTATTTTGTGGAGAAATTAATGTATTGCTGAAAATTCGTGTACACGAATAAAGTCATTTTCTTCTTCTTCTGGGGAAGAAAAAGCAGTAAGCTTAACAATAACCATATGATGACAAGGTATACGGAATACAAAATAAACAAATCTCTCAAAAATCAATAGAAACAGTCACATAGCGCATGGTTCGTCACAAACTCATCGTGTTTGGAAGCGAAAACCTCAAAAGATTCAGAGCGTGTGATTGCTTCAGGCAAAATGTTCCAAGTTAAACAAATTCTTACCGAGAAAAAATTACGATGAATATCCAACCGAAAATGCGTAATGCTTATAGCCTTTGAATGTGTTCGTGTTCGAGTAAAGCCATTGGGATGTGGCAAGTGTCTAAGGGGATGGTTTTCAGTACGCAGGATTTTGAATTTCAACACTACGTATCCGTCATTGGGTAAAATCGAATACATTCAGTTTAAACATTCGCTCTTTGAAAGGAAAATTTCAGTACCGAGAGACCAACTTTGTCGCACGATAATAAATCCTGTCAAGTAGTTCGATATACTACCTCAGGCATGGTGCCCAGGCTTGGATGGAATATTCCATAACAGGACGTATATACGTATTAATTAACCAGGGCACAGTTTCGGGCGTAAAAATCCTGAACATTATTTTTAGATGACTCGAGATACGGCAAGCTTTATTGTACACTATCCGGCAATGATGTCCAGGCCTAAGGTTAAACGACACCCAGAAACCGAGATATTTTTCTGCGGTGGTCCAGACGAGATCTTGCTTGCCAAGCTGATAAGTGTAGTGAAGTGATTTTCCAAGCCGCATCTTTTTACATTTCGCAGGATAAAATGGTAACTCAGTTGACTGGGAGAAACGAAATAAGTTACAGAGATCCCGTTGTAATGCCATACAGTCATTAACAGACCTGACACGTTTCCATATATTAATATCATCCGCAAATAGTATCATTTTGCATCAAAAATCCTCTACTATATCTTTCATATAAACCAAGAATAGAAGAGGTCCAAGCACCAATCCTTGCGGAACTCCACTCGTGACGTCTATTTATCTAGATAAATTGCTTCCAACGCGAACTAGAACGTGTCTATCAGTAAGATAGTCCATCATCCAATTCAGCAACTTTCCCTTTATTCCATAAGCTTCGAGCCTTTTAATTAGAATTTCATGGTTGACTTGAAAATATCGATGTAGCAAGCATGTACAGCCTCACCTTCATCTAGCGCCTTGGTCCAACCATCGAACGTGGTAAAAACGTTAGATAAACAGCAACGATATCTTCGAAAACCCAGTTGTGCTGCAGTCAAAATATTTTGGTTTGAAAAATGTTCTCTTATGCGCACAGTCACAATGCGTTCCAATAATTGAGATATTACCGATACCGGTCTATAGTTTGTTGTGTCTGAACGGCTGTCGTGGTTGTTGTTGGCCTCCTTCAATCAATGTCGACCATGGATGTATATCACAATCTCACGAATGATCAAGTTTTACAGCTTTTGGAATGACTAAACAGTCCGATTCGGGAGGAACAATCTCTCCCGCAGCGCTGGCAACGAAAGTCAGAACTCTGTTGTATTATGTCAGTTGCATGCCGGCGGAGTGATCTGCGTTCAGCACCCAAGAGCATTATATTCTCCTCCCCAGCTTGTAGACGACGGTTTACACAGTGCCTCCAATGTGAGCGCTCAGGAGTAAGATCTTCGAACTCGCGGGGTCAATGCCAAGAGCGTTCATATCTGTTTTGCAAACACCTTTGTACCGCAAGTGCGGTCTGCCAAATGGTCGACTTCCTAATTGCAACTCACCATAGAGTAGATCTTTCGGAATACGACCATTTTCCATTCTGTAGACATGAATGAGCCACCGCAGGCGGCGCTGTCGCAATAGGGTGAACATGCTCTGTAGACCAGCTTTTGAAAGCAATTCAGCATTAGTCACTCTGTCCATCCACGATATGTTCAACATACGACGGATGCATCGTAGATGAAAAGCATTCAGCTACCGTTCATGTCTCGCGTGGGTGGTACAGGTTTCACTGCCGTACAGTAAAGCATTTAGTACGCACGCGCTGTATACCATCATCTTTGTCTTTACAGTCAGCTTGCTGTTACCCCAAACACGAGAGTTCAATCGGGACTAAATGACAGCTGCTAAGCTAATCCGCTAATCATTCTCCGTGTCTAGCGAGAGGTTACCCGCAATGGTTGAAACAAGGTATGTGAAATGATGTACTGATTCAAGCTGACAGTTTCCAACAGGCGATACAGTCCCTTGACCAACGACTTTGGTCTTGGTCATGATGATTTTTAGCCCAAAGTCTTTGCATGCCGACGAAAAACAGTCCATTAGCGACTGAAGGTACTCTTGGGAGTGAGCAATAAAGGCTGCATCGTCAGCAAACAGCAGGTCAAGGATTAGCACATTTCGTGCCTTGGTTTGTGCTCTCAACCGGTTTAGGTTGAAGAGCTTACCATCACTTCGCGTGC